>VSMD01076785.1:0-74336 GCA_008750895.1 Mirza zaza | reverse complement strand
GCCGCCGCCGCCGCCGCCACCGGAGGAGCCGCCGCAGAAACCGGAGCCGCCGCCGCCGCCAGAGGAGCCGCCGCAGAAACCGGAGCCGCCGCCGCCGCCAGAGGAGCCGCCGCAGAAACCAGAGCCGCCGCCGCCGCCAGAGGAGAAGCAGCCGCTGCCGCCCCCTGAGGAGCCGCCGCTAGAGCCTCCTCCATAGCTCTGGCACTGGACCGCCTGGCCCGAGGAGCCGCCGCCGCCGCCGCCGCCGGAAGAGCCGCCGCAGAAACCGGAACCGCCGCTGCCGCCGCCACAGCTGGAGCCGCCGCCGCCGCCGCCGCCGCCGGAAGAGAAGCAGCTGCTGCCGCCCCCGGAGGAGCCACCGCCGCCGCCGGAATACTTGACGCTCCCACCTGAGCCGCCGCCACAGCTGGAGCCGCCGCCGCCGGAGTAGCCGCCGCCACCGGAGTAGCCGCCGCCACAGCCGGAGCCGCCGCCGCCGGAGCTACCGCCGCCACCTCCGGAATACTTGACGCTCCCTCCGGAGCCGCCACCACCGGAGCCGCCACCACCACAGCCCCCGGAGCCGCCGCCGCCGCTATGGAAGCCACAGCCGCTGCCGCCGCCACCACCGCTGCCGCCGCCGCCACCGCCACCGCCGCCACCGCCGCCGCCGCCGCCGCCGCCGCCGCCGGAGGTCTTTCCGAAGCCCACTGGGGGTTGGGGGGTGGGCTGCTTTCTCTGGTGAGACATCTTGTCTAAGGAGGTAGGGGAACCTGGAAGGAGACGAGAGCATCACTGAACCAGCGGCCAGAGGAGGCGGCCGCATCCATGGCAACAACCACCACCCTCCCAGCAACCTGCCTGGACCAGGCGCCCTGCTTTGTTCAGGTGCCTGGAGAGCTGTCATCTGGGACTTCTAGGATTGCTGCTTTTGGAAGAGTTTAGTTCCCTTCTCTCTGCCGCCTGCCCACCTCAGCAGAAAGTCTTCACCAAACTTTAAATAGCCCACTTAGTGGTGCCCATTCTCCCTCTTCCAGCTCTGCTTCGGATCCCTGTTGTATGATTTGGGGGCAGATCACCCACACTCCTTCTTGTTTATCATTTTCTATAAAATGAGAGAGTTTGAACACTTCATCTCTCAGTTCTCTTCCAATGCCAACAATGATTCTCTGAGTGCAAATAGAAAATTACCACAAACCTCTACTTAGGATGGGGGATTTTACCCCATTCCCAGCACAACAGAAGGAGGTTTGTTGCTCTCCATTCTGTGAAGGGATGTTGTATTTCATTCTCTGCAAAAGTCCTCAGTCCTACTGAGGTAGGCCACGATCCAATGGCTAGTTACTAGAAAAGACAAGCTCTGCCGTGATCATGTCTGGAAACAGGAGAAAGGACTCTGATGGTCCTTTGGACCAACATCTCTGACCAGAAGATATCAGCCATGGCTTTTATGATTTGCTTAAGTCCAAGCTTGGTAGAGAGGACTATAACTAGTAGGAAGTTGTACCCCAGCATCTCATAAATCATTTACCTCTCAGAACTTCTGCCTCTGTAAAACAGGAATTGGGTTTCTGTGGCTGCTAAAATCCCTTCTATCTGTAACTTTCTCTGAATCATTCTCCCTGCTCTCTGAGGGCGGCCTCAGCCTCTCTTCCTGATAGGTTCATGAGGTCCACTCAGCCCATGCACAGGCTGCCTTGGACAGCCTCTGTAGAGTCCCCCTCTGTGCCCAGCACCATGCCTGCTTCTATGAGGGAACCAGAGAGTCAGGAGTAAGTCTTATATTTTCTTTCCTTTTTGAGACAAGAGTCTCATTCCATTACCCTGGGTAGAGTGCAGTGGCATCATCATAGCTCACTGCAACCTCAAACTCCTGGCTCAGGGGATCCTTCTGCCTCAGCCTCCAGAGTAGCAGGGACTACAGGCACGTGTCACTGGTCTGGCTCTTGCTCAGGCTGGTCTCAACTCTTGAGCTCAAGAGTTCCTCCCACCTCGGCCTCGAAGAGTGCTAGGATTATAGGCGTGAGCCACTGTGCCTGGCTCAGGAGACAGTCTTATCTTTGTCGAGTTTACATTCTATCCAGAAGATAAGAAACACCACCTGCATGGCAGCAGTACCCCTCCCCTTTCCTGATGTGAGCACAGTTGGGAAGGCAGAGGTCCTGTACCTCCCAAAGGGGAAAGAGGCTCTGGTTCACCTAACTTGTGCAAGCCCGGGCAAAACCAGCTGGGAGGATAGAGAGCCATCAGAACCCACACTTACCCGAAGCACCAGGAAGGGTGAGTGAGAAGATGCTGGTGATGTGAGGAGCACTGAAGCCCGAAGTTATATACTGAGAACCATGACTCATCTTATTGAGATTGAGGCCTGGTTTTTGTGTTTGGCATTAGTTACGTGACCCATGGCTGTCGGCCCCACCTCCCTGTGATTGCAGGCACAGGGTGGCCCATTCATGAAGATTTTGGCATTCTTGAGATAGGCAGCCTGGTGTGTGACTGGTCCCTTCTCTGATGCAACAGTGTGGTTGATCAGCGGGGGACGGCTAGCCAGAGCGGATGGCAGACATTGTTTCCAAAGCCTCCGTCAAGGCACACATGCCGGGCAACCAGAGGGGTGTGCTTGAGGGATAGGTCCCAGACTCTTGAAGTGACCTGAGAGTGTTAAACTGGAGATTTCAGTCTTTTGTCACAGGATTAGGACCCTTGAAATCCCACTGTTTGACTTCTGATCCCAATGCTCTGGAAATCCTCAGAACTTTAGAATCTGTTCCTCCTTTGCCGAAAGTCTCTAGGGTTTCACGTGTGCTTCACTGGGATGTTTCTGTACAGCTCACTGGGCTGTAAGGGAGAATGAGGCCCCAGCACCCAGTTCTGGACAGTATAGCATGGACAGTGCTGTAACTAATGTGACACTGGTGGATACTTTGATTTGCCCCTGGAGACAGTAGGTGTCTGACAAAGTTTGAGAAAGATCATCAATACTGACTTTTCTTGCAGGGGAGCAGACTAAGGATATGGACCATGGCCCTTTGGCTCTGATGTCCTGTGGTGTTGTGTTGCAACACTGACCTTGGTCTGAGGGGCAGCCATGGAATAGAACAAACTTGAGGTGATTGGGGTCGGGTGCTCCCTTTACTACTTGCCAGCTGCGTCACCTTGGACAAAGTCATAGCACTTAATGCAGTGCCTGCACGTGGGAGGCACTCAGTAAATATTTGTTGACTGTGGTATGATCAAGCTTTCCGACCCTCAGTTATGTTGTCTGTCAATAGGATTAGTAACACCTATTTCACAGGCATATGAAGAGGGAATAGTTACATAAAGTATTGAAGGTGATGCTGTCTTTTTTGTTGTTTTTTCATATAACAACACATCCTTACTTCAACTTGGGCTTCCCTTGGGCTTCTCTTGCCCAGGAAAGAGTCTATGGAGACAAGAATTGCTTGAAGCAATTCTCCTAGGAGAATAACTCAGAGCTTCCCTGTTGACCCTGGACCAGTAGCATCACCTCTGTTATGAAGAACAGCATGCTTCTCTTTCTTTCGTCACCGGAACTCAATTGCTATTGTTTAAAATACCACACTCGAACTTTGTTCTGCCCATCTATGTGTTGACATGACAGCTCCAATAATAAATTGACTGTTAATTATGGTGTACTTTTAATGATCCAAATGATCCTGATTATTATTAGTTCCTGACTCAGAAACTAGTGGCACTAGTTTCGGTTTGGATAGCATGAACCCAGGTGAAGCCAGGAGGAACCTGGGTGCTCTCCTCCTTAGAGGATACTCAGGAGGGAGAAGCTAGGATCTGTTGGAGAAGGCAGTTTTATCAGTTTGAAGCTGAGGCACCATGGAAACTTTGGAGGTAAATAGGCCCCAACTAGTGATTAATGTGAGTATAAAAAAGAACAGTTTTATTTAGTCAGACTACACCAGAGAGGGGTGTAGCCTGACTAAATAAACGAGAGCCCACAGGGCAGTCCCAGCACTGCTGCTGTGGGTCCTCATTGGTCCATTGGCATGTGCTCCCCAGTCCTTAGGAAAAGTGTAAGTAAAAGGATGTCAGTAGGGCATTCTTGGAAAGGAAAGTCTGCAGTTCTGAAATCATGGCCTTCTTACATTTTTGTGTGTTAAAATATCATTTCTTTAAAAAGTGATGGTGACATGCGACTGTAGTTGTTTCTTTCACATCCTTACATGTCAAAATGGAAACTTGGCAATCATATAATGGTTGCCACATTTTTTGAGGAAGATGTTATTTCTCCATGGCATTCTAAAATTTGGGAACTTTAAGCACAGTCAACTCCAAAGAACTAATAATCTTTAAATTGTCCTTGTTGGTTTTGAGGGTTCTTGTTCTTCTAAGAAAGATATAGTGATTTCTTTCTATCTATCAGATTTAAGATCCTAATTCTTTATTCATGAATCCAGCCAACACAAGTGTGATGAGCACTATGCCAGGCATCAGAGAAGAGCAGGCGGCTTTCCGAAGCTGTGCATGGATCTTCTCGGTAGAGTTTGGGGTGAGGGTAGTGCCCTATGCTTGTCTCTGCCACTCTGTATAGTATTTAATAAGGAAAAACTTCTAAGTAGTACATCTACTTTGTCAACATGTAGAGGAGGTTGATGTGACATGAGTTTGACAACAGTGCCAGATTCTGTGGTTCTCAAGCCCTGAGTGAGCCTTGCTTGAGGTGTGAATATACAAGCCTGGCTTTCATTTAATCCCTCTGGACCAGAGGTAGTCCTAATGGGATATCTGTGTGACTTAACAACTGATTATCACCTTTAATCCTATCAGTGAGGAAATGATGGGAGTTTGTAGAATTATTACACATAGGTATTTGGGGTTTTGTAAGACTTGACAGGTGAGATTTTTAAGATTTATAGTCTTTTGACACTTAACCCTGAACTGTGAGCTTGCTAGCCTATCTTCTGCAACATGACAGACCAGGACATGGTTCCTATCTATACTTGTACTCTTAGAGGAGATGATCCTTAAAGCAAATGTTTTACAGTGTTCAAGGCGCTGCTGGGCATCACGAGGTATTCAGTAAAGTCTGGTGGAATTGAAGGAACTCTTGAGACCTATTGAATGACAGCATATTGACTGACAGTGGTTGAGAGATGATTAGGAGTGGAGGGTTTCAGCTTGGAACTATAGATTAAGCCTAGCCACTGTGTAGAGTGAGCAAACTCTGTACAGGGAATCCAGGGCCAGCCATAGAAGTGACATTTGGTTAGTGGAATCTCAGCCTGCTTCCCCCAATCAACCTCTCTATATCTCTGGTGGACAGGCCCCATAGAGGAGGTGTGTGCTTAGGCATGTGCTTGTGTGTGCATGTGTATGTGCATGTATGCATGTGGGTGTGTGTGCATGTGTGTGCATGTTCTGTACATATGTGTGTGAAAAGGTGGTGATACTTCAGAAAGATGCAGCAGTCCAGGGGACACATTGGGGCTTATCCACAATCACAGGTAATCCTTTGGAAGAAAACCCAGCTTTTGATTGATAAACTACAGAAAAATTGGAGACTCATTTTTCCTGCTTCTTAGCTTATCTCTGCAGGAAGCTCCCTAATTGCAGGCATCTTCTTCAGAGCAGGAGAGGAGGAAGTAGAGAAGGCAGTGTGTGGACATCTAGTGCTGTGATGCACAGCCTGGCCATCTTTGTAAGCTGTGTTGCAGGGCATTTAGGAAAGAGGGGCCAGGGAACCATCCTGAGAAGGCTGCTTCTCTGTGAGGAGCACATGGCTCCTGTCCTGCTGGGCTCCAGTCTGAGGAGAGATGACAGCTCTTGAGTTTGTGGAGTCCACTCTGACAGCTGCCTGTTTATCACAACCTTTAAGTATCCAAATCTACACACATGCATTCTCGTGGTTGAATGCTGACTACTTATGTAACTGAGGTTAAAAGGGGAACAGGTGATGGTTCCTAAGGAATAAAATGGATGCGGGGCAGGAACTTGGAGGGCAGGAGCAGAGGTTGGAAGCCTTTTGCACTGTTGATATGGAAGGAGAATACTTTTCTCGTATAGTCCTGGCCCGGGAGCATCTCAGAGTCCCAGGTCCTCCCTGGGAGCTGCCATGTTCCTCCTTTCCCCAGCCCTCTTGGGCCAGCAGTTTGAAGGGGTGGCTGTCCCTGGTGTTACATGGGGACAACTGTTTGCAGGGTTGGGAGAAGGACAGCTCTGCAGTGGCTCACAGCTGCTGATGTTCCTTCTCCAGGAAGCTTCCCTGGATTTCATCCCACTATCTCACCACTTTCCCTTCCCCAGGGCTTATGGAGCAATTGTATTAGTTACAGCCTGCTAATGGCATATCCATTTGATTTGTCTCTTTTTTTCAAGTTATAGATGCCTTTGTGCGCAGACTGCCCATTAGTTCTTAGCTATGCATCCTAAGATTGAAAGAGAGCTTCTAGCCCCCCGGGACTTTACTGGGAGGTGTTGACTCTTAAGTCGGCCTTTTTTTGGGTGATCCTGGAGCTCACTGTTCTGCTGAGGGTGTGGCCCACAGATGAGTTGTCCAAACCTTCCTGAATAGCTTATAGAGGCACACAGGGTGAGCAGTGTACCCAGGGACAGTGCTTGCTTGGGCTTAGACACCGCCTGTGTGGACAGACTCTGGTTTATGGACTGCGGCCACGTACGTTCAATTGTTAGAACAGTCCTGTGTGCTCAGTGATATGCTAACCTCAGTTCCAGATGAGGAAGTGGCTTATAGAGGCTAATGGATTGGCCCAAATTCCCACACTTTTTAAGTGGCAAAGCCAAGATTCAGACTCAGTTCTTCTGAGTCTTAATTTTGTGTTCAAGCATCACATGCCTCTCCTTTTTGGGTCAATAGGAACCTAAGGAAGGGACGATTCCCCAGCCGGACTCAAGTTTGTGCCCTCTGGAGGCAGGGAGCAGAGGATGCTTTCTTGAACGTCCAGCTCCTCAGGGACAATTGTATGCATTAGTAGATCACGAGAGCTGGAAGAACATGTAGAGGTCTTTCAATTAACCCTCTCCTTTGTAGAGGTCGATGAAGAACCCAAGGCTCAGAGAGGCTAAACCACTTTCCAAGGCTCCACAGCAAGGCCAAGACCAGAACCTGGGTTTCTGAATGCCCAGCTCAGTACTCCTTCTATTATAGACTCTGGGTGTGGTTTCCTGCTTTCTTTTGACAAGAGCTCCTCTAGGTGCTGGCAGAGATAGGAGGGAATAGTTAAAATGACAGTAAAAATGTTTCATAGGGGAGCCCAACGAGCTCCAGGAAGCTGCTGAGCTTGGATACTCTGGCCTCTGTGTCTGGAAGTAAATTGGTAATGTCACAAGGCACAGCTTTCACAGGTGGACAGCTGCTATGTAGCCTGAGGGTTCAGGGCCCACATACTGAGCTCCTATATAAACTTTATGAGCAGAGAGGAGCACTGAGCAGCATTTGTGGGCCCCAGTCCTGCTCTGAGATAGGGAATGATACCTGGGGCCTCCTAGGACTTTCGTGAATGATGATAGTTGGTATTCTACCAGTGTTGGCTCCCAGACCTGCCTGTCCACTGATGTCCCTCAGGTGAACTATCCCTGTTGTTTTAATTGAGTCCCAAACCAAACAGAATTTGGAAATCAATATGGCAGAAAGAAAAAAGCATGAGTGTTTCAAACCCATAGCATTTTAAGCTCTTTGGCCTGGAAACTGGCCTGTGCTTTAAGCCATGTGCTATCTTTGAAGGCCTGAGCCAGAGTACTTCTTCTTCATCAGGGACCACTGAAAAACGAGGCAAGGCAAGTGCTCTTTCCATTTTGGTTTTAAATCCAATTTTGATTCTTAAGTGCTACTTTCGGGAATTCCCTGCAGCTGCCAGTGGGCTTTGGGTGTGACTTTGCTCTTTACTACAGATTGTTAATAGGATTTATAACTGAAGACCACAATCTGAATCCAATATCCGATGTCTGTCTTTTTTTTTTTTTTTGAGAGAGAGTCTCACTCTGTTAACTGGGCTAGAGTGCCGTGGCGTCAGCCTAGCTCACAGCAACCTCAAACTCCTGGGCTCAAGCGATCCTTTTGCCTCAGCCTCCCGAGTAACTGGGACTACAGGCATGTGCCACCATGCCAGGCTAATTTTTCTATATATTTTTAGCTGACCAATTAATTTCTTTCTATTTTTAGTAGGGACGGGGTCTTGCTCTTGCTCAGGCTGGTTTCAAACTCCTGACCATGAGCAATCCACCCGCCTTGGTCTCCCAGAGTGCTAGGCTTACAGGCGTGAGCCACTGTGCCCTGCCCTAATGTCTGTCTTGACCAGTAAACCTTGTGCTTCAGTAAACCAGTAAACCAGACTTACTGGTTACTCTTAATTTTTACTCATTCTTTGAACTATACTTATTTCAGTAGCTGAACCTGTTGAGATCAGGTAGATGACTTGAGGCAAACATCTCTGCATAAAAAATTGAGAATGATCAGGATTTGGTTGGTGGGTCTCCAGTGACTTCTTTGGTTCCATCCAGGTGCTCAGAGAATCCTAGGATGGGGACTATGGAACCATGACTCACATCTGGTGCAGGTTCCTAGGGCCTTCTCTCTGAGATAGGAGCATCATCCCGGCAATACTGGATCCCCCAAATCTTCCTATTCTCACCTAACTCAGGGCATAAATATTTGATAAATATTTGTTGATCAGTCAAGGAGATTATGAGAATTTAGTCTCACAGCACAGGGAAAATAGAATCTGGTTCAGTTTTCCATGGAAAGTAGCTTAAATAAATTTGCCATGGCAAAACTACTCTTCCCTTCCATCCTCCACCTTTTATCGAAGGTGCCCAATTCCCCCATTGCCTCTTTTTCTCATTTTTTCAGAATGTCCCTTGACTCATACCCTGGCCATGTATGGTCCAACAGTCATCTTTCTGGGTGGGTCCTGAAGCACAGCCGGGGGCTGGGAGGTTGGTTAGTGTCTGGTCTGTTCTGAAGGCTAAGGATCTAAATCTTTCCTCTGCTAAGGTCTGGGGGTCTTGGGGGACCAGTGTTCTAAACCTGCCTAACTATCAATAACCTGCAGGCTTGGGCAATGTCCTGTCCCTTAGATCTAGAAAGTTAATCTAACTCACTCTTGACCCCTTCCCTAGGGCCCCTCTCTGGACAGAGAGGAGGGAGAGATAGGGAGGGTCAGAGACAGGGACAGGGCAAGTGGAATGACAAGAATTACAGGCCTCTGAGGAAAGAGCAGGAAAACTTCATACCTTCCTTGGTGCCAGCTTCAGGTTCAAATTGGAGGAATTTTGGGAACTTTTCTCCCTGAGAGCATTTTCCCCCTCTCCAGCTGAGTATAGGGGAGGCGGGAGGAGTGGTGCAGGAGGGCTGGGTGAGGACAACCATCCAGTGTTGTGAATAAGCTTTGCAGTGTCATTACCCAGGGTGGGTATAATTGCAGGGGATTAGGAAAGGCATGTGGGCAGGCTGCGTTGCTTCAAATCCTCCTGCTATGTCATAGAGGAAGGCTTAATTTGTGTAATGTATGTTCATATGTCTACGTGTGTACACGTGCTCCTGGGCGTTGAATCCCTGGTGCCTGGTGATACTACTCTCTAGTAAGTCATTCTACTGTAAAAATGCAAAAAATATACTATAAATGTAAATAGCAATGCAAAGAAAAATAGTCACCTATAATTCCACTATCTAAACACAACTGGTGAGTTGTACTATTTAAACTTTTGGTGAGTATTTTCATCTCACACTTTCTTTTCCTTTTCAATTATCCTTTCTGTTTATATGAACTCTCAATTTTGGGTGCTGACTTTCCATGTGCTGCTGTTATGCACAGACCCCCATGGCATTCCGTGGTCCCTGTGACCACTGGTTTTAATGGCTATACCCCATTGCCCATTCCCATTCTTACCACTTAGACCTTCCAGCTGTCCTACAACCTCTGTACCATCGAGAACTCTTTATGGAATTTTTTGGGTTTGGTTGTCTCTCTGACTGCTGGCAGGGGCTTTATCTTCCTTTGTGTACACAGTGTTGGCCACATAGCAGGTAAGGAGGAAGGTTTGCTGGGAGTGGATTCCCCTCTTTTCCCCACCCTTTGCTTCCTGGCTCTCTTGACTTACTTGTGTATAACCTCATGTCTCAGTTTCCCTGGACTCTGTCTTGCTGCACAGAATCATTGCCCTTTCCCCAAACGCTTTTCCTCTCTTCTCTCCTTAAATGCCATCTCCTCACAGGCTCTGGGCCAGAATTCCCCTGGGCATGTGTGGTTTGAGGTTTGTGTGAGAGGGTGTGAGGAAGAGGAGAAGGGAAGCAGATAGGTTAGTGGGGGAATTTGGAAAAGAGGTCACTTAGAATGCTGGAGTGCAATGCTAGCTGAGCACCCAAGGGGCCAGAGGATGCAGAGAAAGGAAGCAACTGGAAGAACCCTCTCAGAAGAGGTAAGTTTCGAGTTGGGATAGAAAATGGTGAACTGTAGATAGGTTTTCCCAGATTTGGGCTTTGGCTCTCACACTGTTGCCATATGTATGTACATATGTCTCTGTGTGTATGTGTGTACACATGTCTATGTGTGTGATGTGTGTAAATGTTTATGTGTGTATGTGTGATGCATGTACTCATGTCTCTGTGTGCATGTGTGATGTGTGTACATGTGTCTCTGTGTTTGATGTGTATGTATAGCTATGTGTGTGCTATGTGTATATCTGTCTATGTGCATGTGTAATGTGTGTGTGATGTATGTACATATGTCTATATCTGTGCCTGTCTCCTCAGAACCTCTACCCTCCATCAACTTCAGTATCTCCCTCACCACTCACTCTTTCCCAAGAACCAGTTTCCTTTCTCCTGGGAAGGCGGACAGGATTGCCGGCTCCGCCCGGGCCCGGGAGTTGCTTTCCTATTCTCACTTGTCAGCCAGCCCTTGATGTGCATGGCAACTGTAGTGTTACTGTGTGACAAAGTCTTTATACAACTGACCCACATCATTCTGCACCATCTGTGTCTCTAGCAATGCAGTGAATGTGCCCTGATTTAAGTCATTCTTCTACTAAAAATCTTCAGTGTCTCCATACCAGGATCAAGCCCGGATCTTACCCACAAGGGCTTTTCATGCTTCAGTTTCTGCTCACCTCTGCCTACTCCCCTGTAGAAGCATTGTCCTCTAAACTCAACAACCCCTCTCCCCCACTGAGCCAGGCTGTTTTTAATACCACCATATTTGTTCCTGCATTTCCCCCTCCATCTGTGAATGCCCCCTTCCTTAATTTGTCTAATTTCTCCTTCAGTACTCTATCAGACGCCCTCCAGAAACCCTCCCTAGCATCTGCGTCTGATGGAGAGAGCACTCTGCCTGGTGGCTTGGTAATCCTGCTTCCCCTCAACCGAGGTCTCCTTAGAGGGGCGCTGCCAGGCTTTACATGTCCAGCACCCAGCACAAAGCCTGGCACAATCCACAACGAATGCTGGTAGAATGAATGGACGAATGAATGAATGGACTATTCCACCTCTGCCCACTTCTGGAATTGTTAGTGACGTGGGTGTTAGATATTTTGGCTTGTGTGGGAAGGATATTAAATCTTTGCCCTATTTTCACCTCCCCAACAAGAGTACTTGCCCCTGGAGGGCAGGGCTGGCATCACATCTCTTAGTAAACCCGGAGCCCATGGACACACCAGGCAGTGAGTCAGTGTTTGTTGAAAGAAAAAAAAAAAAAGAATGAAGGAGCAAATGGAAGGAGGGAGAGAGAAAAAGAAGGTTGGAAGGACATAAGAATTGTTTCAGGATTTCTAACAACACTGGTTTGAGTCTGGTCAGAATCATAACTCTCTCTCCCTGGACTCTCTGATCTAATTCTGGCAACTCTATAAAATTATAATGCTGGTTTGGCTCTAAAAGGGGGAGATAATAGGGATTATAGCGTATTAGGTTTAAAGTGGATGTCAGCACAGGTTTCTGAATTATTGGTAGTATTTTATTACCAACATGATTGTGATATTAATATCTCATTAAATTACTCATGGCATTTAATTGTTCTCCATAATTAATTAGGACATTTTACTCCATGTAATCTGGCTGGATCCTATATAGATTGCAGAAGAGTTACATAAATTGCAGTGTTCTTTCTGCCAATAATCACAAACCCTCCTTATTTTAATAGCTATGCATTGCTTTTCATGTGTATAGAGCAAGCACTTCAGGTTTATGATTTTATGGATATCGGTGCAGAGGATGAGGTAAAAGAAGGTAATAATGTGGTAATATAGCTTCTAAAGTGATTTTGGCTCAGTAACAACAGCGAGTTGATCTAGAAAAAAGTGCTAAGTAAATAATCACACAGGTGGTACATAGATAGGAAAAACTACACACTGGATTAAAGTTTCCCTTTGGGGAGTCCAAATGTCCGCCTGGGAAATGCAGGCTTGTGGTGTGGGAGTCCTGCTCCATGCTCAGCTAAGGGCAGGGGGAGAGTTCAGAAGCATGAGAACAGGCCCATGTCTTCCCCTGCCCAAATAGGCCATTGGAACTGTGGGCTGCTCTAGACCTTGAAGGCAGCCAGAGGCACGCTGGGAAGTAGGCAGGGAGTCCCTGAAGCCCCTTGTACTACCTTTGGTGCCCGAGCCTCTACCACTCTGCCTGTAGTTCATTATCAAAATAGTCCCTGGGTCATGGTGAGACTTTGGGGACAGAGTTGGTGACAGGAGACCTGAGGTGTAGAATCTTGGCTATATCATTTGCCAGCTGTGAGACCACCTGTGTGTCACTTAACCTTTCTGAACTTGTGAAATGGCTTTGAATTGTCTATGTTTTGAGGATGTTGTGAGGATTGAACAAGATCTATTAATATTATATGGAAAGCTATCAGAAAAGAGTCGGCATTTGATTAAATGTTTGTCGAACCCAAGGAAAGATGGTACAATTTAGAGTGTGGGCCTCTGGTAGTTATTCAAATGGGCCCATTCATGGGGTGCACAGTTTAAAAAGGTCAGAATTATAGTTGAAGGAAGAAGCTCAATAATAAAATGTCAGGAGTTAGAGGGGGGTGGGAAGGGGGAGTGACAAGAGGACATGTTTCAGGGTGGTGTTCCTCCGGTGAATTTGCCTTCTCTGGGGCTGATGTTGGATTGAGGGTCCAGCTAGCCTTGCCCCTCATGTCCAGTTCTCTCCCAAGTTTTTCCCTGAGTCACTCACTCGGTATTTAATATTATTGTTGCCAATAATAACAGCTGCCATTTGTTGAGCACATATTATGTGCTAAGCACTGTGTTAAGTGTGTTCCACGTGTTAATGTCATGTAAACCTCACCACAGTCTGTGGTGCTATTATCCACATTTTACAGATGACAAAAGTGAGGTGTAAGGAGCACAAAGAACTTGCCAAGGTTGCATGCTCAAAAGTAACTGAACTGTGACTATAGTCAGAAATGTCTGACTCCAAAGCGCATGCTTTTTCTTAATGACTCTGTTGTCTGTGTGACACAATTCTGTGTCAGCGTTAGCATCAAATATTTTCTGAGAGCTGTCTAGTTGTCACACACTGCTGTAGACCAAAAAAAAAAAAAAAAAAACCTCACAAAAAAACAAAAAACAAACAAACAACCCAACCTCCCCTCCCCACCAAAAAATCCCCTCCTGCCCTTGTAGAACATGTGTTCTAGCTCAATGGGACAAGGACTGGTTTTTATGCAATGTTCAGCAGCTCATTGTGCACTATATGGGGCTCAATTTCCTCATCAACACGGTGAGTGGCCTTGCACAAATAGTCTGATTTGCCCCTTGTCTGGTGGTTGTTCTCCCATTTAGGCCACTGGCATTGGGTTGAGGGAACATGTGGAAAGTTCAGCCCAAGAAGATTTGGGGTCAGAAGGTTACTATGTTGGGTTTGGTGCTTTAGTCCTGGTGTTCTTCCAGGCTGACATCTCTGAGGGACCCAGAAAATTAAAGAACTGAAGGAGCTGGAATTCAAGCTGATTTATTAAGCTTCCATGGTAGAATGGGGGGGGGGGGACTATTATGGCTTCCCTGGCTTCTAGGTTTCCCCTGGCTTCCCTCAGCAGGGGAACTCAGGCTTTGGGACTCTAGCTCAGGTTTGCCTTGGGTTGGATGGAAAGGAGGTTCTCAGCCATACAGATATTATCTCTTCTAAGAAGCCTCTTCCGGCAGTAGGTTATGTGCTCCTTTTCTGTGTCCCTGTGATATTCTGAACTTACCTTTAAAAAAGTACAAATGAAGCCACTTTTCATATTGTGTTTAGATTTTGATTACATGTCTGTCTCCCTTGCTGGACTAAGAACTCCTTGAGGAGAGGACTGAAAGTTGTTGATCATTGAACTTCCAGTACTTAGCCCAGTGTCTGACATACGGTGGTGCTTTTTAAGCATGGGTTAAACAAAACCAAGGGGGAACATCCCAGTCAAGGTGATTGTACCCAGTAGGGAACAGGCAACCAGGCTTTGGAGATAAGAAGAGAAAGAAGAAGAGGGAAGAGTGTGATGTTAGGAGATGCTTGGCATTTGTGGCCCTAGGAGGATGTCATTTCATTGGAAGGTGAGGTTGCCCTGGTGAGTAGGTCATCTGGCCCAGCCTGGAGGCCTTGATGGCACCACCACCACCACCATCACCGTCATTGTCACTAAAGAGTTGGCTATAGACAGGACATATGGATGTCAGGCTTAACTGCTAGACTTGCTCAGCATGGTGTCATATCTGGGAGACCCAGTAAAATCCAGAGGAAGGCACCAGGAAGGGCAAAAGAAGGGTGGCATTAATTGTTGCTGCCACTGTGCCTAATCCTCCAGTGAATCAAATATGAGACAATGGAGGCACTTCAGCCAAACCCTTGGCTGATCAAGATGGAAGTAGCCTGGTTCAAGTCCAAATTGCTTGTTGTCTTTGCTGGAATGAGTTTTAGAAATGCCGCTGAGTTCCAGAGATGCCATGGCTGTTGTGATTACTATGTTTAGACAGGTTGTTGTAGGCACAGCAATTTGTTTTGCTTTAAAATAGATTGTTTTCTGATGCCTGAGCCTAATTGTTCACCCTGCTAGCTGTGGCAGAACAGGCCGAGTGTCCCTCAGTGGGGCTCAGTGTCTCTGGGAATGTTGGGCAGGTGTGGCTGGTGGGGCCTGCCACCACCACTGGAATGTGGCCTCATACTCCCACTTGGTGACCTCTCCACATGAGGAGTGGCAATTAGTAGGGCCAGGCTCTGACAGGTCTGGTTACAGCTTTCCCAGGGTGGGCTAAGAGAGACTCTAGAAGTCTGCCTTGGTGCGCTTGTCTTACTCTCTGTCTTCCCATTTTTCTTTCTCTCAGGTGCACACAGGAAATTACCGTCATGGACAAACCCAAAATGGAGCAGACATGGAAGGCTGAGACCAGAACAAACAGCTAGGAAGGAGCAGGTGAAGTCCTAAAGACCTCCCAGCCTGGGTAGTATCACTGTATTTACTGTCTTCATTCTAGTCCACTTCCCACATACCTTCCCTCTGCTCATCCTGCCGAATGGCAGCCACAAAAATGTGAGAAGGGCTTCGGTATCAGTAGTCAGGTAATTAGTCCTAGGTCTAGAGTTACTCTTTTTTTGAACCTACTTGAATTCAACCCCTCTATTTTCATCATTACCAACACCATTATCACCATGTTTATTTTGCTATTACTTTTAATACTACACCAAAGGCCAAACACTCTATTGCTATTATGTGCCACAGCAGCATCATCATTGCCACCACTACCACTGCCATCTCTGTTCATTCTCACCATCATCACCACCACCTCCACCTCTACCACCTTTACTACCATCACCTCCACCACCTCTACCACCATCACCTCCGCCACCTCCACCACCTCTACCACCATCACTTCCACCATCACCTCCACCACCTCTACCACCATCACCTCCGCCACCTCTACCAGCATCACCTCTGCCATCATCTCCACCACCTCTACCACCATCACCTCACCATCACCTCTACCACCTCCACCACCTCTACCACCACAACCGCCAACTCTACCATACTTCTACCTCAATTCATTCTCATCACCATCACTGTCACCACCACCGTCATCACCATTTGCACTCATTCTTACCACCACCACCACCACAACTACATGGAGAAGAGAAGACTTTGGGATAGACAGCCATCTTCACATGATTAAGGAGCTTCAGAAGAATAGTTGAAGTTACTTTTTATGAGTAGAAGTTAGAATTAGAAAATGAATAGAAATTATAAGGGATCATAATTATATTTGGGTAAATGTAAACAATATCTTTCATGGAACTAGGAGAGACCAGGGAGTAAGAAGTTTGAGGATAAAAGATGCTGAGTTTTACTTGAAGCAAGTTGAATTTATCTCCCTGAGGTGACAATGAGGTGGGGTGGTCTTCCAGCTCAGCCCCTCGCTGATCCTTAAATCCCCTCTATGGAGTCCCTGAAGAGTAGAGATCTAAGCCAATCCTTTCATACTGCAGACCTCATTTAATCCTGAAATAGCTGGTTCTTTCTATTTTTATGTTTCTGATCATTCTATAACATTGGAACACATTCTGTTTTAAACTTTTAAGATGTTTTAGGTCAGGGTGAAATTCTTCCTGTTTACTATTGCCAATATTTTTTCCTTTAGCTTCCTCATACAGATAATCAATATTGTAATCTGGTGCGATATTTTTGTTGTGGGTCTTTTTCTTTTGCCTTTATTTAGGAGCAACATGGTATTGTATCATGTGCATATTTTACCCAAAGTAAAGTCATAAGTCACCAGTCATAAAGTACATTACTGTTCCTTAGAAATTTGTAGGTTGAATCTACCAGTTTATTCAGCCATTCCTAAATTAATGGATACATAGGTTGCTCTGATTTTCACTATTGCAATTGAGTCTTCAAGCATATTTTTATATGCACCTCCTTATACACATGAAGGATAGTTTCTTAATGTGGATAAGAAGTAAAATTGCTGCACTCTGTCTCTTTAAAGGCTTTATTCAAAAAATACAATTATAACACATAAATTCTGCCTCTTGTTTCCTCCACCTATTGGTCCTACCCCCTTTGGCAGCCTGAGCCACACAGTAAGCTCTGAGGGAGAAGATCTCAGTGGTTAGGAGTAATAACTTCAGGTTCAAGTTGACTTTGGTGGTGGGGAGGGGGTCACAGTTTTAGGGGGCTTATTATGTGCAGGGCCCTCTTCTAAGCATTTGCCATATATAAATACATAACTCATTTAATCACTATGATGTCGGTACCATGATTAACTCTATTTTACTCATGAGGAATGCAGGCAAAAAGTAGCAAAGTAATTGCTCAAGGTCACACAACTATGAGTGACAGCTCCTTTCACAGTTGTGGATGTTAAGTCAGTCTGTGTAAAACTCTAAGTATTCTGCTCAGCAGATAGAAGACATTCAGCAAATGTTAGTATTATTACAGGGCTGATTGGTGATTATTAGGGCTATAGAATTACTATTATCGCCATTAGTTTTGCTCCTCTCAAACTGCAATAGACCCCATCTCTGGGGAATTCATCTCATGGCACTGAGACTGGTTTCAAGCCCCTGTTCACCAATTTGTTTTATTTGCTCTATGGCCACAGAACACATTCTTAAACTTGAGGGGGGACCTGGGATAAAGTTGCCATAACGAGCACCTCTGGTGATTGCCCACACTTAAGATAAATGCAAATATAGTTAAATGCAAGTGTAGATACACATAAACACTCACTTGCGATGGAGCAGAAACTTGTGGGTGAGGGGTTGAGTTTTGCTGGATGCACAGGGAAGAGACTGGGGGGAAATCTTGGACCTGAGGAGGGGAGTTCGGCTGGTGTGAGGTGGTGGAGTGCGGGAGGCAGACTGGAAAGCAGTTTCCTTCTGGTCCAGAAACTTGTGCTGAGGCAGGAAAGACAAGGCACTTATTCATTCGCTGAGCTGGAGATACAAACATAAACAAGATACAGCCCCTGCTCTGAAGGAGCTCACACTGTGGCTGGAGGACAGAATGCGAATGAATGACTGCAAGGCGGGGGGACACACAGGGTCTCACTCTGGTGGGGATACCAGAAGGGTCTTCCTAGGGTAGAGGGTGCTCAGGCTGTCAGAATATGCAGAGGAATGGAGCCACATTAAGGAGCTTAGACTTTTATCCTAAAAGATGTGGGCAGCTACCAAAGGATTTTTAGATGGCAAAGAAGCATGATTATATCTTGATTTTACAGGGTAAGTTGTTTCGTCAAATACTGGCGTCTTAAGGAAAAGCCATGCTGCCTGAGATCAGAGCAGATGTGTTGGCAAAAGACACAGGGAGGCTCGATCAGAACCAGGCAGGTCTTGGGAAATGTTAGAAGCTTGACTGGCTACATACATTGATCTATCTGCCAATGTCATGTGGAACAAACAGATAAATCATTGAATACTTTTGTCTTGACTGGTAGTCACAAAGTTATCTCATTTAATTCTTAAAATAACTTGTGAATTTGGCATTGTTGTTACTCCCACCTTACAGCTGAGTAAATGAAAGCTCAGAGGAGCTGAGGAAGTGGCCATAAACCACACAGTGTGTGGGTGCTAGAATGTCCATGTGGGCTCCAGCATGGTCCAGGGCCCTTTTGCCTCATGGCAGCACCTTCAGAAGGCAGGAAGAGTGGGGTGCAGTGTTCATATGCTGTCATGAGAATCTCTTGGTGAAGCTGCAGAGACTGAGAACCTATTCTGGGGTCAAGTGGCCCCTGGGACCCGCGTGGTACCTGAGGTGATGATCAGATGTCCTGCTGGGGAGAAGAGATGTGGGACCAGGCTGCTTTCCTTTCCTCCAGGTGGAGGGGGGAGGTAAGACCTGCCGGGTTAGCAGGGGCACATGGACTTCTGGCTGTCATCACAAGGGAAAGGCTAAATCAGCATAAATCCATCACCACTTCTGGAAAACCTGCTCCCAGGACATGCCTGACTCTGCTTGTAAAGCTCAGCAGGGCAGTTGGGCAACCTGGCCCCCAGGTGCTGCCTTTCTTCCTTATAGTTTCGGTGATAAGAAAAAAGGGATTTCTTAATTGCTCCTGGTAAGAATAAAAGGGTGGAGGGGGCTGTGGTGAAATGGGGGCAACCGCACCCCACCCTGCAAAGCTTCCTGCCACATCAGGATCTTGGGTCTGGAGAACTCTCTGGCAGCCACGGCCTCTAAGTTCAGGAAGGCGGGATGTTCTTTAGGTTCCTGAGCTCTGTGCTTTGGTTCCTTAGTTCTTCAGATACTTTCGTTTACCCCTTACAACGTGTCAGCCACTTGCCAAGAGTTTTGCATCCAGGGCTTGATTTTATCTCCATAACAACCTTGAGAAGTAGGTACCAATGTCTCCATTTCACCGATAAAAATCTGTGATGCCTATTCCCACTAGTGTCCATTTGGTGCCATGTCTATTGCCACTCAATGCACACAGACAGGCAGTGTTCTGGATGCTGGGGAGACAGCAGAGGACATGGCCATGCCCTGTTACAGCAGCAATGAACATCTTAAATGAGATAATGAGCACGAATGTGTTTGATAGCCTGTAAAGTGCTGCATGCCTGTAGGGACTAACATTTGGCAGGAGTAAAGGCTGGGCACACTGCGAAAGCTTGGTAACACTGCCCCATGTGGACCAGAAAGCTTTGGCACCTCTAGCTTGTGACTGCCCCACCACAATGCTTTAGCTGGGAGGCTGGGGATCTTAGCCTTCAGGTGCTAGGGGTCAGACAGGGCACAACTCTGATGCCCAGTTTTCACCCCCCACCACCCACATATTCCAGCTGCCTCCACAGGGTCTTGGCAGGGCCGGCAGGATGCTTACCTGAGAAAGGTCAGGTCCCTGGCAGCTCCTTGTCATGGGTGGGGCAGGGAGGTGCCCCTATCCTCTTGATCCTGAATCCTCGTTTGCATGCACTTGTGCACAAAGGTCTGAGAAGCACAACCACCTGGAGAGAGTTAGAGGGTCTTTATTCATTAATTTGTATTTGTAATGAACTGTCATCTCCTGTTCCCTCAAGTGCCTAAGTTTAGAATCTTTTGTTATATTTTATTTTTTATTAATATACTTTTCTTAAGCCCATAGCAAAGGGTACATATGTTACGAGGTTTATGAGATAGAAATAGAAAATCAGAAGCAAGGAAAGGAAGACAGGTCAGATATGGGAATCAAAAAGACAAGGTTTTTGCAGATTTTAGTTCGCCTGATTTAGCCATTCCGCAATGTACACACATGTCAAAATACCATATACCATATTTATATACTATAAATATATAGATACCAAAATACCATATTTATATACTATAAATATATAGATACCAAAATACCAAAATACCATATTTATATACTATAAATATATAGAATTTTTATTTGTCAATTAAAAAAATAAGATGAAATTCAATGCAGAACCCCCCCAAAGCACAAGGTTTTTCTTTCTCTAGTTTTTGCTTTCTTTCAACACTGAACAAAGTATGTAACTTTTGATTACAAAGCAATGCATGCTTACTTAGAACATTTGTAAAATATAGAAAATGTCAATAATGAAATTAAAATAATCTGTAGGCCTAGATTACATTGGGATTATTTTAGAGTATATAATTCTATATTTACTATTTTAGAGCCTACCTTTTTCACTTAATGATAATATGTCATTTTTCTACAGCATATCTTAAGGACTGAACAATATTTCATTTTATGGATATAATTCAATTTATTTAATCAATTCTCTACTGCTGATAATTTACATTATTGTTTTTTCCTCTGCTTTTATAAAATTGTGGCAATGAGCATCCTAGTGCATCTAAGTTTTTAAACATCACCAATTGTTTTCTTATGGTAAACTCCTAGAAACAGAATGCTGGGTTATAGTACACTTATCACTTTTTATGTTCATGTAAGACACAGTCTCTGGAGCCAGACCACTTAGGATAGGATCCCAACTCTGCCACCTGCCAGCTGAAGGGTCTTGGCGGGTTTCTCAGGATGCTGGTTTCCCCATTGGTGAATATGGATAATAAGAGTACCTCCCTTATTGAGTTGCTATGAGATACATGTAATTTAATACACGATAAATACTTAAATCATGGCCTGGCCCGCAGTAAGCTCAAAACTCTTGGCTATTGTCATCATTATTTTTGTTGATCATAACAAAATTTTTGTTGATCATATTTTGTCATCTAACCAATTTTTGTTATTGCTACCACTTGTCCTCCTGAAAGAGTGTCCCAATTAAAACTCCCACAAGCATTGTATGAATGTGCTGGTTTCCACATGCCTTTGTCAACACCGGGTATAACCATTCCATTTATTATTCCATTGTTTGTCAACCTGATAGGCCAAATTGTTTCCTTAAGTTTACTTTTTTGATTACTAGTGATTAACTTTATTGTTTTTGAAGTCTTTATTGATTCTTATTTATTCATTTGTGTATTTCCTGTTCATGATTTTTTTCCTGTTTCTGGTAAATTGTTCAACTTTTTCTTGTGGATTTCTTCTTTAACATATTAAGGCTATTAACCTCTTTCTGGCCATGTATGCTGTAATTGTGTTCCTTCTCTACCCCAGTTTTTCTTGTGCTATGTAATTCTTTTTCTATTTGTGGACACAGAAATTACACTTTTCCTCTTTGCTCTTGTCTGTGCATATACACTTAGAAGGCCACCATGAGATCATGTTATGTATATTTTTTCAACTTTTAATTTTTATTAAATTTTTACTTTTAACCTTTGAATTCAAATGAAATTAATTTGGAATTTTCACAATTTATTCCCCCACCTTTTGTTTAATTATTAATCAATTGATTATTAATTACTAGATTATATATTCTTGGTTTGTTTCTTGGCTATCTCTTCTGTTTATCTGTTTTTTCTTATGCTTGTCTTTTCAGTTTTTTGTAGCTTTATAAAATACCTTGATATCTGTTGATACAACTGCACTTTCACTAATGTCTTTAGAAATATTTTCTTGGCTTAGTATTTTATCATCTAATTATTTCCATAAATAAACTTGAGAATAATTTTGTCACTTCCAAGAATACTGATTTTGAGTAGAATTACATTCATTTTATAAATTAATTTAGGGAGACTTGATATTTTTACTACCTTTGTACTTACTTTTTTATATGGAAAAATACAAGGTCTTCCTCATTTAAAGTAAACCTTTTATTTTAGAATAATTTTAGATTTACACAAAAGTTGCAAAGATAATACAGTGTTCCCATGTGCCCTGTACCTAGTTTTCCCTTTTGTTAATGCCCTACATTAATGTAGTACATTTGTCAAAACCAGTGAATCAATATCGATATACAGTTGACCCTTGATCAACACCAGTTTGAATGCATGAGTCCATTTCTATGTGGATATTTTTTGATAAATATATTGGAAAAAATTTTGGGGTTTGTGACAATTTGAAAAAAACTCACATTCAAACTATGTAACCTAGAAATATCAAAAAAAAATTTAAAAAGTAGTTATGTCATGATTGCATAAAATATATGTAGATACTATTCTGTTTATGTGTTAATCAACTGTTTACGTTATTGGTAAGGCTTCTGGTCAACTGTAGGCTATTAGTAGTTAAGTTTTGGGGGAGTTAGAAGTTATGCATGGATTTTCAACTGCATGTGGGGGTGGGGGTGCCCCTAACTTCCACATTGTTCAAAGGTCAACTGTATGTTATTAACTAATGTCCATAATTTATTTGAATTTCACTAGTTTTCTCCTAATGTCCTTCTTTGGTCTCAGCATCCCATCCAGGGTACCACAGTCCCCATCATGTCTTCTTTGGCTCCTCCAGACTGTGGCATATTCTGACTTTCCTTGTTTTCAATATCTTTGACCATTTCGAGGAGTTCTGGTCAGGTATTTTAGAATGTTCCTCAGCTTAAGTTTGTCTTATATTTTTCTCATGGTTAGATCAGACATTGTTTCTTTTTTTTAGGTGATGTTAGCTAGGGAAAAAAAGGAAATCAGAATAAGTAACAGAATTTTTGGTCTTCCTCAGGGAACACATACTTTTTTCCTCTAAGAAATATCGATCAATAAGACCTTACAAAAGAGGCATTGAGTGACATGTGATGCCACGACTCCATCAGGAGTGTGGCAACATATATGTTAATAAATACAGTTTTTCATGGCCACTTTTAATTGGGACCTGAATGTAATTCCAGGTCAAGACATGACGTTTCAGTCCAAGAAAGGCCATTTTCTGAGGTTAAATTAGCATTTGACTATTTAGTCTTAGAGTTGTTTAGCTTGTCCCACAGGTAGAATTTAGAGAAGAGTGGTAGACAGTGACTTCCTTAGACTATCTTTTCCCAGTGTTTAGGCGTAAAGGCTTAGAATCAAACTGCCTGGGTTTAGATCCTGGCTCCACCTCTTCACTAGTTCTCTGACTTTGACATCTCTAGGGGTAGAGTCCTAATCTCAAGATGGAGGAAATGATGGCACCTACTTAAGAGTATAGATTAGATAGCACCTACTGAAGATTATGGATTAGATGAGATTTATGTCATACCATAAGTGAGTAACAATATTAGTTAAGGTAGTCATTAGTCTTTCAGTTGAGCCTTCTGATGGACTCTGGATCCCTGAGGGATAGAGGTTACACTGTCAGGTATGTGTCTGAAGCTGTTGATTGTATTTGCATATGCTTTGGAAACCAGATGAGTAGGTAGCAGGGCTGATAATCTAGTATAAAAATTGAGATGTCAAACCAGTGCTCTAAACTAGATAGAGGGCTACCTGTGTGTGAATGCAGCCAGGCCTGTGGGCCACCCAGCGGTGAGGCTGGCTTTTCTCTAGGAAGCACTTTAATGTTAGCTCTAACCCTTGTCCTTGGTGTCGTTGGCTGAGTACCCAATCTTCTGACTCACAGCACAAGCAGATTATTTTGTCTTGAAAACAAAAATGTTTGCTTGGTTACAGAAAGATATCGGCAAGGCTCCCCTGATTATGAGCTGACTGGCTTCTCTCAGGACCTGTTTGTTTTGAATTAGGTACAAAATTGTTTCCCATCGCTATCTCTACTGACACCACTTCAATGCACAAGTTTGCTCCATGGAATTATTGAGTCAACTGAATTTTGGAGGAAATTTGGTAACCACTTTCATGAATGATTGATTAATGTTGATCCATCTTCTCTGGCAGTAATTAGACTCAAGGACCTGGTCTCCTAAGGCCCTCTTGAATCACGATATCAAACTATATCATCTGTCTTTCAATTCTGCAAGGCAGGAAGGCACAAATACATTCATTTCATCTAACAGTGTTGTTATATTAGCATAATTATGAAGGGGATGCTAAAACTTTGACATATTTACCAACACTTTGAAATGTCATAGCTGTTGTATTGAGATTTGAGTGTTACCTAACATTAAACACTGTGTTTACCATTAGTGCTGGGGTCCGTGCTGCTTTTGACCTGTAGAGACTGAATTATATTTGTGTTTTTGGGTCCATGCCTGAGTTTGGAGTTGATTCTTTGATATTCAGAATTTTTTGAACCGGACAAAAGCATCGTGGACACATACTTCAATACTTTCATTTTATAAATGGGGAAGCTGACAGCACAAAGGTTCGTACGTATCATGATTAGAGGCCAAGCTGAACGGAGGGTCCCAAGTTGTTTATTTTAAATAATAGCTCAACTGCACCTTCAGTGAATTTATTTCCTCCCTCACCTGGACAGATTTGCTCAGTCCCTCTTCTGGCCTCCTTTTAAGCTAGACATTTCTCTCACATCACATTTCTTTCAGCACTTTGCAATTTTTCAAAATTTTTCTGTTCCTGCATCTGCCTCTCCTAGCAGGCTTTGAGGCCCTTGAGGGCAGTGACCTTGTCTTATTACTTTCTGAATATCTAGGTGTTGGTTCAAGACCAGGCACAGAAGGCTCCCATTAAAGATTTCTTGAATGAAAGAGCAGATGAATGCATAGATGCCAGTTTGATGAGTTGTCTTCACGTTTGTGTTTAGCTGTCAAGCATTCTTTATACCAGGGATTTGCCACTAGTGCGGAGCTGGAGATCGGGCCTTCCTCCAGCTTGTACTTGGATACTCTGGGTCGGTTCCACTACTGTGGGTGATCTCCCCCTCCAGGGTCCCTGCTGATGCCTGCTGAGGGCCACTGGACCTCCCAGATAGAAGGGACCTTAAAGAGCACCTAATACAATCCCATCCTTTCATAAATAAGGGGGCCGAATGGACCTTATGTCCCCAGCTCAGGTACTTACCTCAGAACTGTTCCCCAGAGGGCAGCCTTGTGGGACTGACAATCTGAGCTTATATGAAGCTTAAGCAGAGCGACCCATTTATACTATTTGAACTGGACTAAAAGCTAGGGGTGGAAAAGGCTATTCGAGGCTACAGGTGGAAAAGGCTATTAAAGGCTACAGGTGGAAAAGTCAATGAGACCCACCCACCTTTGGCTTTATCAACATCTGGGGCTCTGGGCGCTGGTGTGGATTTGTCACCTGGAGATTCTAATAGAAGTAATGATAGTTATCAACCAGTCCTCCTTGCCACCTCACATCCGGCCCCTCCTCACAGCCTGTCAAAAACACCTTGCAAATGTACTTGGGGCAACTCTTTCCATGAGTCAGCTCCACTGAGTGGTGTCATCACTCAGACGACGGACGAGGCCCCAGGAGTGCCACCCGGGGTCTGGAGAGCTGGGGCGGAGTGGGAGCAGGAGCAGGGTGGCCTGATGAGGGCTTTTCCAGGGCTATGGCATTCTGGGCAGTCTGGCGCCACCTCCAGTTCTTGACCTTGCTCCACCTCTGAGCCCCAAATTCTTGCATTTGAAACTGGGTCAAGGTAAATAGGGTGTTGACGGTGGGGATTTTAAGCTGTAAGGATGTAAGGGCTGGAGTGTCAGGATCAGTGTTAACTCCAGCCTGGGTTACACCTCAGGCGAGTGCTCAACTTAGGAGTGGAGAAACACACTTGCTGTATGTTGGACAGGGCCCTTAAACATGGATAAGTTAGTTTCTTTTTTATCATTTTGTTTTTATACTATATCTTTTAAAAACCAAAGTCTGGAAAGGGTGAGGATGAAGAAGTGTAGGATGGATATTCTCAAATGCGGTGGGGACATTAGCACGTGAGGGTCTTCTGGGGCTGGGGGCTTTGTCTTGTCCTTCAAACTGGGGATGACCTTAAGCCCAGGACTGTGTCTCTTCATTCCCTCTCGAGGATCCAGAGGTAGGGCTGTCTTCCTCCTCAGCCTGGGGTCTCCCTGAAGTTAGCTATTTTCCATCTTCAAACTGTGGGTTCCCTGATGGTGCGGGTTGAATCACCAGACGGGGGCTTCCTGCGACACCAGATAAAATCTCTGGACACTCAGGCCTCAGACTGAAGACTCTGCGAGGGACCGAAGTGGTAGCGTGCATTGCCATGTGCATTGCCAAGGGGCAGAACTGTCATTTTCCTTCTGCCTCTGTGGCCTATGCTTTTGGCCAGACAGTTGGCAAAGGCTGAGGGGTGAGGTGTGGTCTCAGTGTCTGGACTCACCGTGGTGGCTCTGTGCGTGTGTGTGCACACGTGTGTGAGGCACATGCTGTGAGTGGGTGACGTGTGCAAGCCCCATGCTTGTTAGGCTCTGCTGGGTGAAGAGGCAGAGTTGCTCCCTCTCTCGGGAGGACATGGTGGGGCAGAGAGGCAGGCCGGGGCTGAGTGGACAGACTCCACGGCACAGCCATAAGGAGTCTGACCGGGGCCTGAAGTACATTTGCCTGCTGGACCTGACTCAGCCTCTGGTGTTAAAGGCTCAGGTGGGGCTGCTTTGCGACCAGGGCGTGGCATCTGTGTGAGTTGTCCAGGTCCACCTGTGGAAGCCCTATAAATGGGAGCCTGGGCTTCCGTGCTGGCTACTCTCCTGGTGTGGGGAAGTGGCTGCTCAGCCATGCCTCTTCCTGCTAGTCTCCCCAGGCCTGGACACGGCAGCCGGACATCTTTCGTTAAGGCCTCTTTTGTCCCAGATAGGTCTGGGATTCTCTCTGAGCAGTAACCAATCCAGGTACATCCAGGAACCCCACTTTGGCACCTCCCCTTTGCTCCTCAGCCTACTCCTTTCTGTTCTGGCCTTTGTGCTACCATGCAAGCTTTTTTGTCAAGGTCGCCAGCCACACTGTATTTCTTTTTTTTTGAGACAGAGTCTCACTTTATTGCCCAGGCTAGAGTGAGTGCCATGGCGTCAGCCTAGCTCACAGCAACCTCAAACTCCTGGGCTCAAGCAATCCTGCTGCCTCAGCCTCCCAAGTAGCTGGGACTACAGGCATGTGCCACCATGCCTGGCTAATTTTTTCTATATATATTAGTTGGCCAATTAATTTCTTTCTATTTATAGTAGAGATGGGGTCTCGCTCTTGCTCAGGCTGGTCTCAAACTCCTGAGCTCAAAGGATCCGCCCACCTCGGCCTCCCAGAGAGCTAGGATTACAGGCTTGAGCCGCCGTGCCCGGCCCACACTGTATTTCTTGACCTATGAGTACTGTTTGACTCCACTCATTCTCCTTCCTGGGAGACCTCTCTTCCCTGTCCTTGCAGAGCCACCCTCCCAGTTTCTACTCCTTTACCAAACACTCCTTGCCAGCTGGCTGTACGGGTTCCTTCTCCACTGTCCATCCTTAAGATCCTACAGTGGCCCCAGCTCAGGGGAGCCCTCTTCTCCTTGCGTGATCTCAGCCAGGCCCAGGTCTTAAAATATGTTCTATGTGATGACAACTCTCAAATGTATATATTTCTGCCCCAAATATTTCTGAGCTTCAGACAGATATCCACATATCTCCTAGTCATCACCTCTCTGTAAATGCTCCACCATCCACCTAGAGGTCTGCTATAGTTTGATTTGTTTGTCCCCTCCAAATGTCATGTTGAAATTTGATCTCCAGTGTTGAAGGTGGGGCCTAATGGGAGGTGTTTGCACCATGGGGACAGATCCCTAATGAATGGCCTGGTGCCATTCTCATGGTAATGAGTTCCTGTTCTATTAGTTCTTGCAAAAGCTGGTGGTTAAAAAGAGCCTGCAGCTCGCTTGCTCTCTCTCTCTCTCTCTCTCTCTCTCTCTCTCCCCCTCCATGTGATCTCTGCACATACCGGCTCCCCTTCACCTTCTGCCATGAGTGTCAGCTTCTTGAGCCCTCCCCATATGCAGATGTTGGTGCCATGCTTCTTGTACAGCTCACAGAACCCTGAGCCAAATAAACCTTTTTTCTTTATAAATTACCCCACTTCAGATATCCTTTACAACAACATAAAGGGACTAAGACATGGCCCAAGGCAGAAACCTGGGGATATTTCTGCCTTCTTCCCCCTCTTTCCCTCTCCTTCCCCCCACACATTGAGTCCACCTGCCAATCCTGTTGGCTATCCCTTCAGAATACTCAGATACTTAGAGTCACCCTCTTCTCTCTGTCTCCACTGCTGCCACCTACCGTTGTTAGCCATAACTGCAGTCACACAGCCTTCCTCTCCCTCTTCCATGCTTGCTCTATTATTTATGCTTTATCCATTTTGCAGAGGGAATAATCTTTTGAAGCTTTGAATCAAAATGTTAATTCTCTGCTTAAAACCCTTCAGGGTCTTTGCATTTCACTTTTAATAAAATCTATGCATTATACACATGTTGCTTGAGGTCTGGTGGGCTATATGGTCAGGCAGGTGCATGTTTATCCATGTGAACAAGCCTACACATATGCAGGTACATATTCATTTGGCCATGATGTCCCCATCCCAAGACAGCCTTATTGTTAGGGATCTGGGACCCATCAATGTCTGGCATCATGTTTGGCTTTAGGTCCTCAGTGAGAGCTCAGTGAATGAATCAATGAGCTTTTGATGTCTTCTAAGTGCAAACTCCACAAAGGCAGCACTTATGGTCTGTTGGTTTACTGCCTTATCTCCAGCACCTAAAGGAGGGGCTGGCATATATAGCAGCTGCTCAAAGGAGATTTTTGAGTGAAAGGGTGAAGAAATGCATGAGAATAAAATGAGTAATCTGCAGATAGTCATTCTGGCTATTTTGAAATCAAAGTTAATGTGTTCAGTGACACTTTTGCCAGCCAATTCACATTTAAGAGAAGTTTCCCTCAGGATCCCTCCCACTCCCAGCACCCTGTCATCACCGTTGTCGTGTAACTCATCATCTTTGCTACCCCCCACCCTGGTGGTCACCCTCACCACCATCACTCTGGACCCACAACTCCAGAGCACCAGGCTGCCCCTGCGCTGGTACTGCAGAGTGAGTCCCGGGACGCTCATGTGCTCCCTGGCTGAGACAGGCTCTCAAGGATGTAACCCAAATTATACATTCACTCAGCATAAATGTCACCCACAGGTGCATTACCTTCTGGACAGGCGATCCGAGGAGATGCCTATCACTCTCTACCCAAATTTTTGAACGAAATCCTAAGCAGCAAGCAGATTAAGTTTTGGAGATAAGTATAATAGTCCTCAAAATAAGATATTAAGCATGATTTCGAGTATATCATCAGAGATATTTTCCCCTGGGTTAAAGCTTTATTTTTAGACCAAGAATATGGGCTTCAGAATCATATGGGCTGGATTCAGGCCCTGGCATTTGGTACTTACTGGCTGGATGACCTTGGTCAAGTCGTTAAAGCTTTTGGGTCCTCAGTTCATTTATCATTCATTTGCTCACTTATTCCTAGTCACTGGGATCTGATGATGTGTCAGGACTGCAGCAAATGTGCCTTAGAAGTACAGAAGTGGGTGGAAAGTGGTTTCAGAACTTGAGCAATCACGGAGTGACTGGCCTGTCTGGACCTTGCCTCCACCCCCAACACCTCCACTCCACATTGTCACTCATGTGAGCTCTTCCCCATGCTCAGTGGCAATCGGCATTGTTACACACTCTCTCCTGGAATTTTCTATCAAATCTTTGCCTGCTTCTTCTTAATCTTTTGACAAGGTCTCTTCCTCTATTCAACCTCTAATTGTTGACTAGGGTGTGGCCTTGAGTCCTCTTCTTTTCTCAATCCATATTCTGTAGCTGGAGGACCCATCCACCCCCAAAACTCAAATGCTACCCCTGTGACGCTGGCCCCCAAATTTAGATCTCCATCCCTGACTTTTTCTGGAGCTCCTGACTCATAGATTAAATGCTTACTTTATATTTCTGCCTGGATGTTCTGTAACCATCTTAGAACTGAGCCCCAGGTCTTCTCCTTACCCAGACTTCCCTCAGTCCTTCCTATCTGCCACAGGGGAATGGTGGCTGCTGCTAGGCAGAGATCATTCTAGAAACTTTGCTATAGCAATGGCATCCTCAGTGGTTCTCTGCTCCACTTCTTGGTTGCTGGTTCTCATCCACTCTCCACACTTTAACTACAGTAGTATTTAAAATATGCAAACCTAATCATGACACTCTTCTTAAAACTCTTTAAGGCTTCATGTTACTCTTAGGACAAAGGTCCAGGTCCTTCAAGGGCCCTCCACGGCCTTGCAGGGTCCTGCCCAGACACCTCCTGTCACCGTCTGAGGCCACCTTCCTGCTTGCTCCCTGTCTTCACATCTGAGACAAACATCAGGCTGTTCCCATATCAAAACCATCAAACATTTTGTTTTCGCTATAATTTTTTCTTCCTTTCTTCACCTGGGCAACTTACTATCTTTCTAATTTTCAGTTAAACTTCTATTTACTCAAAGAAGCTTTTCCTGACCTCTACTCTAAATTAGGTTCCCTAATTCATTGTTTTATATACCCTGGAAATTTCCTTCCTCGAATGTAACAACATCTAGCATTTTATGTTTATTTTTGTGCATTTTATTATACTGGTTGCCTCCTCTGCTAGACTGTGTGCTCTGCGTGCAGGGACCGTGCTTGTGTGTTGACCACTGTGTACTCAATACCCAGTGGAGAGATCGGCACATAACAGGTGCTCGGAAATGCTTGTTGAATAATAGATTCCTGAAGGAAGTTGCTCTTGGTATTAGACTGAGCTTTACAGAATGGAAAGAGATTTTGAATATTAGCATCAGCTTTGGAAGGTAATGTGGAGAGTGTGTCTGTTTTAATATAACATAGACTCTGGAGCCAAACTGCCTGGATTTGAAACTCAGCTGTCTATCTCAATTATTATTTGTGAGATTTTGAGTAAGTTACTTAATTTCTTTTATCTCTCATTTCTTGTCTATCAAATAGTCATAATAATGTGACTTACTTCTTCTTCTTGTTATAATGATTATAATTGTAATTAATATACACAAAGTGCTTAGAAAATATCTGCCTCATAGTATTTGCCATTATTATTATTATTATTACTTGTGCCTGATCCTGGAGTCACTCTGCAACATCTCCGTAATAGTTTTGCAATTCTAGTGGTGGGGAGCACTCTCTCTAAAATCTTGAGCTACTTTTAATAAAATTCCAAACTATTTATTGGAGGATGGACTTCTTTAGCATGTAAATATCTGTTAATAGTAAGTAGTGATCTTATTAACCCTTCGTATTTCAACGAATATCAAATATCTCATTTGGTCCTGAGGACAGCCATCTAGGAGGGGTGTGGAAGAGCAATCATCAGTTCAATTTCACAAATGCAGAAGCTGAGGCTGGAACATTTATTTACCTAACGTCATGCAGCCATTAAGTAACTCAGGACTACATCATGGAAATCCTCTAGAGGGAGCTGCTTGCTCACTGAGGGTGCGTAAAACCATCCATCGGGACCAGGAAGAAAAATTGGCACTTTTTTCTTTATTTTTATATTCTCATCTTTAAAAATGTCTATATCTTATGTTTATTTTCTAAGTTATTATGTTAGGATGCTAGTGCACATTTATTGTCTCTAAATAATACATTTGTATTATATAATGAGCTCCAATGAAATTTTCAACTCCGTATTAAAAGTATACATTCAGAAAAGTGCACATATCATAAGTGTACAGCTCAGTGAATTTTCACAAGCTGAACACAACCTGGGAAGCAGCCCCCAGATCAAGAAACAGAATGTTATCAGCGGCGCAGAAGCCTCTCTCCTTCTCCTTTCTAATCGCTACCATCCTACACCCAACACACACAGAGCCATTGTCTTGATCTCTAAAACCGAGATTTATTTTGTCAGTTTGGGTACTTTACATAAATGTCATAAATAAGCCATATGGTATGTTTCATGTTGACCTGTATGAACAGTTTCTGACTGCCATAAATGATAATTTCATATATTCATCCTAGTGCTTTTTTCTGCATCTGTTTTTTTTTTTTTCTGCTCACTTGATTTCTGTTTGTGAGATTCATCCATATTGTTGTGTGCAGCTATAGATCATTCGTACACATTGCTGTGTGGAATTCTATTTGTGTGAATATACCACAATTGATTTATTCATCGGTGGACATTTCGGTTGTTTCTGATATTTGCCTATCATGAGTAATACTAATATTCCAACATTCTAATATTTGACTTTTGGCGATCATATGCAGGGCCTAGGAGAGCCTAGGAGAGCAGCTGCTCAGTGACTGGATATGTCCACATTCAGCTTTAGTAATTGCTGCTGAAGGGTTTTCCAACGTGGTTGTACCAATTTGCACTCCACAACCTCACCAACACTGTGATTCTAAATTTTAGTCACTCCAGTTGGTATATTGTGGTGTTCCACTGAGGTTTTGATTTGCATTTATCCTCATTGGATGAATGAGGTCGAGCACCTTTTTTGTATGTTTATTGGTCAGGCTGAAATATTTTTATTGCCAAGTTGTGCAACATAAACACTTTTGAGACTTGGGAAGAGTGAGATATCTTCTCTGTTTGTTTAGACTGCTTTTTTCTCAGACCACGGTGTGGGGAGGAAGTTCTGTCTGCTGGCACTTTGGCAGGGCAGAGGGAGTGGGGAACAGATGCAAAGGAGGTAAGTACCTTCCCTTTTCAGCTTCACCAGGGTCTGCCCTGAGTGAGGCTGACAAGAAGCTTGTTCTGTACCCAGAGACACCAGAGCCAATCTGACCTGTGACCTCCCTCAAAGTTGCTGTTTGTTCCATGCTAACGCTCACCCCGATCCCACATGGCTGGCTCAGTTTTCTCTTGCCCTGTTGTGATGTTCCTGACCTGGGGTCCTGAGGCAGATGTTCCTTCTGCCACTGGCTTACAAAGGCTGTTTCACTGCCTTCAGAGAGAAACAAAGCCTTGTGCTAACCTGCAAGCAATTCAAATGCAACTGTAGTTTGGACTTACAAGATTTTAAAACAAATCTAGTCCAAATTCCCTGTAAACTTCTCAGCTAGTCATTTGGCCTCTGCTTGCATACTTTCAGTGATGGTGAACTCACTACTGCATGAGCAGCCCAATTCATTTGCTGGGCTGTTTTATTCCTGATATGAGCAGAAGTCTGCTTTTCTGTGCCCTGAACTTATTGGTCCATGCAAGACCTTTTGGGATCACAAGGAATAAATCCGCTGCCTCTCTCTTTGGCATTTGAGAGGTCTAAAGACAGCCATTGTGTACCCCTAAGTCTGCGTATCTCTGGATGAAACACCTCTACCCTTCAGCCATGGGTGACACTACAAGGCGCCTCACATTCATTTGGAGGGACTCAAAGCCGGTCAGCCTTCACCTTCAAATGCAGGGTCTGAAATGAGGCACCACAGGCAATCTGACCTCCAACTTCCATTAAAATTGCTGTTCTCCCGGTACTAACCCTCACCCTGATCCTACGTGGCTGGCTCTGTCCTATAGTTCATTTCCACTTGGACACCCCCTTCTCAGGCCTTTCCAGCCTACCCAAGCTAATGAGCATCCCTCCTCCACTGCCACTCTCTCATCACCCTGCTTTATTTTCTTCACTTTCTTATTTATGCATTTGCTGTGTTGCTTTTTGTCTGTCTTCTCCTATCACATGAGCTCTGGGAAGGCAGCGACTCTGTGTGTCTGGTTCTCTACTGTATCTTCAGTGCTTGGAACAGGGCTTGGCACTTAGAAGTCCCTGAGCAAGTCTTTTTAAGGAAAGAGTAGAAGTGGTAGAGACTAGATTTGAATCCCGGCAGTCTGAATCCTGAGCCTATGTCCGGAACCATCCATCGTGTGTATTGCTCCCACCCCATGAGTACTTTAACTTTGCCTTGCACATATAGCCTCCCTTCCTACTGTGTTAGATGCTGTATCTCTGCGGCCTTGCCTCCACCCCACCCAGCGCTGTCTGGGCCGCAATGTGTGCAGCTCTCTGACACAGGCTGGCCTGGGCATGGTCTGCAGAAGGCCGGTAGGTGGTGCTGTTGGGAAGAGAAAAGGAGTCCCCAGGGGCTTCCTGAGGAGGGCAGGCTGGTTGTGAGACTGGCTGGGAATGGGGGAGGTGGGCAGCTTGATCTGAGAAGCTCCCTGCCAGCCTGCCGCCTCGCCTTCCAGCCATCTCTGGGTGTGAGGCAGTGTCTGTGGGAGAGAAGGAAGAGCAGGAGTGGGCGAGTCCAGACCTGCTGCCCGTGGGCCCAGGTGTCCTGTGGTTACTGATGGCAGTGGGGCCGGGTGCAGAGGGATGTCCCCACTATGCTCCTGTCTGGGTCGGGACCTTCCAGTTCATGTTTCTACAGGGCTAGCCTGGGCACCCCACTGTTGATCTAGTATCCCCTGTCTAACACATACACACACACCATGGAGAATGGGGCTACGGAGGGGGCGGGCAGTGGACACTAAGCCTTCTGTAAATTCCTCCAGCACCAAGCAGCATGTCTTGTACCTGTAGGTGCTCGGTTAGGGCAACCAACCATTCACGTTTATATGGCACTGAGGGGGTTCCCAGAATTTAGGACTTTCAGTCCTACTCAAACCAAGATGAGCTGATCACCCTGTCAATAGAAGATGCCTTCCAGGTGACTCTGGAGGCCAGCACCCTCCTTCGTCCCTGCTTCTGGGGCATGCTGGTTGGCTGACTGTGAGGTGTCTCAGACCTCAGTCTGATGGGCCTGTGAAACCAGGCAAGAGCGTGGCAAGGCCCAGAAGCTGTCATCTGAGGCTCTCATGCTAACAGGAGACACGTGTCATTCACACACAGGCAGCTGTAAGAAGGCCACAGACACTCAGGACCAGTGCTGTGCTGTTTGGACAGTGCAGCACCGAGCCCACACTGCGGTACTTAGGAAATGGGCTTGACATCATGGAGGGCTTCCTTGACGAGGCCAGTTTGTCACCCGTGGGTTCACAGGCATAAACGGGAGAATCCTGGGTTGCAGACAGGCAGGTGCAGGTAGAAAGGAGGCTGCCAATGGGTTGTCAGGTGGAAGAGCAGTTGGATCATTTGAGTGTAGGAGAGGAAAGGAGGTGTAGATGGAAAGAAAGGAGGAATAAAGGGGAGAGAGGCTAAACCCCAGCTGGGAAAATGGGATTGGAGGGCAGTGAGGAATTGCTATAAGGTGCTACTCAAGGCTTAGGCATTTGTGGGCTCCAAAAACATACTAACAAAACTTCATATCTAGGGGAGCCACCTCCCATCACTTACTTGTCCTCCTCCTTTCCTTTATTTCAAGCTGTGGTCATGCTCTGCTGGTCTCCAGGAGTCTGGGCCACCCAAAGAACCTTTCAGGAGTGTTCTAGAAGCCAATAGAACTTCCTGTCTCCTGACCTAGAGGTCAGGTCTTCTGAATCTCCTTTCCCTGGGAGGCTGCTTGTCCCCGGGCCCACTTCTGCCCAGGAGTTGGATGGGTTGGGAGGAGCTGGTTGTCACCTCCTCACTTGCACACCTACCTCTAATTCATGGGACACAACGCATCCAGAGGAAGCTCCTGCCACCATCCAACAGATTTTGTTATAAAAAATTTCTTAAACTGAGCCAAAATGCATAAGTTCTGCCTGTGGGTTGCAACTCTGTCCTTTGGTACTTCACAGAAATCTCATCCCTCCCTCATCAAGGCACTCAAAATATTTGCGGACAGCTGTCCTGCTCCCTTGGGTATTTTCTCCTCTAGACTCGAGGAGATGTGCTAGAAGAGAGCCTGCTCACTGCTGGACAGCTGCTCCCTTATCTGCGATCTGCAAGCTTGTCCCCTTCCTGTCTGCAGACACCTGCCCTGTAATCAGCGCGTTGTTCCTCTCTCTGGTACCCCGGGCTCTCCCTGCTCATTCATCTCATGCTTCTTCTCAGCACCTGGGCGGCTGATCTTGGACTCCAATCTGTGCATATCTTTGGTGCTGGAGAACAAAGACATTTCCTGGGCTCGAGCCAAGCTGGAGACAGGTCTGTGAGTCGCCCTCAGCCCAATCAGAAGTTTCACCGATAGGAAGGCTTCTCTACAGGCTGGGGCTATGGGGAGTAGCTGGTCCCTGGGGAGCAGCTAGTTTATTCAAAGATTGGAAAAAGAATGAGAAAACTTACTTCAACCAGGCAAGGAGGCAAGAGAATGGTAATTCAGGCATATGGAGATGTTCAGGGACTTGAGCCATTCTGGAGATTTTCAGAAAGGAGCCTGTGATGCATATAACCTGCAGAAAAGACAGCTCCTGGCCCTGTGCAGGGACAATACTTCCTGGTTCGCCAGGAGCCTGGTGTGGTGCCTGGGATCTGGTAGGTGATCAGAGTGCATTTGTTAGAGATGATGAATGAATGAATGAGAAAACAGCTTCTGGAAATCTCTTCAGTGTGCCACGGCACATTGGTTATGCAAGAAAGAGCTCAGTTCTGGAGTCAGAGGGACTTGGGTTAGAATCCCGACTTTGCCACTTACTGGCTTTATGAGGCCAGACAAATTCCTAAACAAAGGGGCAGCAGCTCCCAGAGGGTGCTGTCAGGACCCCCTTAGAGAATGTGTGTGCAGCTCAGGGTCGGCCCGTGCCACCTGCAGACTCAGTGAGTGTGCGATGGCTCCAGGCTGCTTCTTGAAATATCCCGCCAAGTCATCCCTCAGTTCTCTCTCACCTTAGAAAATCAAATCTCTAAGATTGAGAGGTTGGGGCAATCCTAGTGGGGGAAGACCCTCATTTCAGCCCAATAGCTAAGACTTGGGGCTCCATATGGCCTTGAGGGAGGGCTGTCCTGGCCATCCTCCTCCTCACATACACTAAGGATAGAGGGGACCAGGGCAATGGGCAAGGAGCCCCCTGCCCTCTCTGGAGGCTGATCCTTGACACAGCTTCCTCTGGGCCCAGGCCAGACTTCAGGGACTGCCTTGGAAGTCAGCTCTTGCATGTCATTCCTGTGCCCCCCCAGTCCTTTCATGGCACCCAGAGGCCACAGCCTGTGTTTCCTTCATGGGGGGAGGGGCAGCAGGGTGCTGGCAGCTACCCAGGCTACCTGGCTTTCCTGACTCCAGGCCAGACGGCAAGACAGACAAATTTGGTCTTGGAGTCTGTGCCCATCTCAGAGACATACTTAGTTCTTCCTTCTGACACAGATGCTATGCTTGTAGCTGTCATGGGTTGATTTGGGATCCCTCTTCCACACAACTCCCCTCCTCTCCATTCCAGCCCTTTGTTCTGGAAAGCAAGGGTCAGCAAGGAAGGTGGCTGTGGCAGAAAGAACCCCGGACCTGAAGTGTTGAGTGTGTGCAGGTCCCCGCCCCTGGGTTTTCTCCCGTGTCAAGTGTTGTGCACGGCGAACCTGTGATACCTTGTGGGTGGGGTGGTCCCGGTGACCTTCAGGAGGCCTCTTTCAGCCTTTGCTGTTTTACACACCTGTGAGGTCTGTCTTTCATTCCTGCTCTATGTCCTCCTGCCCACCCCTCCCCCCGAAAAGGAGAAGACAGTCGTCACAAGGACAGCAGGCGGTGGGATGGTAAGGAGAAAAGAGCACCCGTCAAGTGAGATATTTGCCTTAGGATCAGCTTTATTATGTATTTTATCTTCACCAGGGAGAAGAAGGCAAGAAAGCTGGAGAACAGACCAGCCTGGATCGCACAGACACAGGTCACGTCTCTAAAGAACATACATGGTGAAAACTAAGGGCCCGCAGCAGGCCAGCTATGAAGCACAAAGATTAACAAGGACCCCAACATCCATCTCATCTTTCCTTATTGGTCGTTTAGATTCAATCATTTACATACTTTTGGTTCATTTTCTAAAGGCACAATGAACATTTCAATGTCTAACCATTTGCTGTTCTTTTTAGGATGCAGAGATGAAATGACCCAATTTTTGACTTTTGCAACACCACCAACCTCTTCTCAATACTGGTGGTGGTGGTGGTGGTGACGGGTGGAAAGTCCATCGAAATTCAGTTTGTTTTGAGGCTCGAATGAGAGCCTGACACTCTGAAAGGTGAATGAAGGCGTCCGGGCTGTTATACACTCAGGCCTGGGTGAATTTTTGTCCCAAGGCAGCTGCGCTGGGCTCCTGTGGTCTCCCCTGGCAATCACACCATTCCTACATTGAAGATCTTCTGTCAGACTGCTGAGAACAACTCTTCCTCACAGAGGTGGGTGACATACAGGGAGAACTGTCTTTAGAGACACAGACCAAGTCCTGGAATACTGAGACAGCCAGGAGGCAAGAAGGTGCATTGCATACAGAGCTACCTGCAGAGGAAGGTCACCAGAGCATGGGCTGGGGTTGGGGTGTCATCTGTTGGCCGTCTTCTTGACCCCAGATGGCACAGGAGCAGCTACTTTCCCTTGCCAGGGGGGGAGCACTTCTCCTGGACCTTCTGTGGGCAAACCTCCACACATTTCGTCTGGAAGGGCTCCTGGCATGGCTCTACGTGCTGAGGCGGACATTGGTCTTGGCACTGAGGTAGGCAAGGGTCTTGGCTTTGCTGTGGGCAGTTTTCTTGGCTTAGCTCCTGGCACTGAGGAAGACACTCCTCCTGAGCTTGTGCTGGGCCCTTCTCCTGGCAGGGGTCCTGGCATGTGGGGAGGCATATCTCCTCAGCCTTTGCCTGGCACTGCTCTTGGGCCTTTTGAAGGCATGGAGGGGGCACGCATGGCTGCTTGCACTGCTGCTCACTAAAGGACATCCTGGGATGATTTGCAGAATCTGAAACAAACACAAGATTTGAAATTATCTACATTGAAAGTGCCAGGCTGGGAAGTGGAGGATGAAGGGTTGAGAGAGGGGAAGGAGGAGTGAGTGATTATTAGACTCTAAGAACTCATATCTCAGCTGGTTTTTATTCCTTTCTGTTTTCTGTCCCTACCGTGGCTTCCTCTGACACCTGTCTCCTAGGTGGGGACATTCTCATGGCCTTTGTCTGCATAGCCATAGCCCCAAACATGAGTCCTAACATAGGTCTTCTGCTTCTCATCTATTTGACTAATCCTTTTGAAAATCAGGTGCAAGAGACTAGGTAGAGTGCACAGGATAGTTTCAGAGGCCCAAGAAATGGAAAACCACTTGAAAATCAGTAGAAAGTACAGTCCTGGGAGGAACAGGACAGTGGCCTCCTAAAGACACAGCAACAGGGAAGGCAGGCACAGATGTTCCCACTTACCTGATCTTCAACAACACTCGGCAAAGGACATGGATTGCGGAGCCCAGCGAGGTGGGGACTTTTATATAGTGCTTGGTCCAGCCTCCCACAGGACTGACTGGCCACGTGGGCCAAGGTCCTAATTGTGGAGTCACCATAATGAGCTTCCTCTGAAATTGCCGATGGTTTGAGTCACTGCTTGGGATGCCTGTTAATCAGACTGCACTTCAGCCTCTGGGTCTTCACCAGACCTCAGCAGGGAGGGGCTCCTCTCAGATCTCTCTCATCAGAGGCAGCAGGAAGGGAATGTCCATAAAACGTTATCTCAGTCAGTTAAACCATGGTTGGGGCTCCTTGTCTGCCCAAACTGGTTCAGGATGTGGAGAGAGATAATATCTACTATGCTCACCTTGTCTTTGCCAGTGGGAAGACTTTATGCCTGAGGCCTGGGGTCTGTCTGGGTCAAGGCTTGGATGGCCTGTTTCAGACATTTCCACTGAATGCCTCCTCTTGGAGCCTGGAAATTCACACTTCCAGACACAAAGGAAGATGGCTCATCCTGTGGTCCCAAGCAAACCAAGGCCTTCAGCCTCCTGGGGAGAGTGATTTTCCTGCATGGTGGTCTTGAGGGAGGTTGGAGTCGTTTGCCACTCTTGGGTAATGAAGTGAGGTGGAGGGGAAGAGAGAGGAGGGAGAAGGCAGGCAGTCTTCATCTTCTCAGGCTTGGTTATGACACCCTTCTGAATGTGGAGTTACTCAGAGTTTCCATAGTGACCACGAACAGGCTGGAACAAAGTTAACCTGTCTCCTTGCCTTCTAGAAAATATTTTCTTAGGGCTCAATAAAAGCCAGGGATGAAAGGAAAAGTTTCAAAGCAAACACACCCCAGTTTTCTTTACTTCTCCAGCTTAGTTTGGGCTGTCACTTTTACCTGGTGTGCCCATCCTGTGCCTGTTGAAATCCTAAGCATTCTTCAAGTCTACCACCTTCTGAGAGCTTTTCCTGGTTATTCTAAACCAGAAATGAATCTACTTGTTAATGAACTCCAGTGGTATCTATAGTTTGTGCTATTTACATGACATTTACTGTTGCTATTAGGACTTGCAGTTATTTATGTACAAGACCTTATTATTCTCCTGGGCTGTAAGTTCCTAGAGGGTAGGGGCTATGCCGTAGATATAGTAAGTACAAGATGATAGCAGATAAATGATTACTTGTGGACTAGATGCACTAATGAACTGATGAAGAGGGTGGCTATGGGTGATAGCTGAGAATAGAGGGAGATCTCATTTAATTGAAAATGGGAAAATATTCATATTGAAAAAGCTCCTAGTCCATTAAGTGGTGGCTTTGTGTTGTTTGCTAATAGTGACCAAATTCCAGGGACTTTAAATGTCGTGATCCCCCCTCCCACCTTAACTTGAAGAGGTAGGTTTAGGTCATTTCCTAAGAAAGGTATTTGGCTAAAATCAGAAATACTTTCAAATGTTTATGTAGCTTTGGATGTGTGATACCTGAAAAATTTTAAAAAGGTGAGCTGGGGAGACCAGGTGGCATTTTCAGCCTTTAAGACTGGTGTGTGGAGGACTGATGTAAACCCAGCATGGGCCCCAGTGGTGTCCTGGTAGGTGACAGAGGCTGGTGGCAAGGTCATTTGGGAAGTCTGGGAGCTGGGTGACTGGATGCAGGACAGGGAGGGTTTGCTCCTCTTGTTTCTTCTTTTTATCCTCTTTTTACTTCTCCTCATTCCATTTCTCCTCCTTCCATTTCTGCTCTCCCTCCTTGTCTCCTTCCTCTTTTCTGTGGAATGCTATTTAAGAGACAAAGCAATACTCATATGTCCTAGGAGGCAGGAATTTGCCATCACTAAGTTTATTAATTTATTCTTTCAGGCATTCATGGCCCCCATGTGGTGTCAGGCTCTCTCCCTTGTACAGTGGCTCATGGTCTCACAGAGAAGATGGGGGCCAGCAAGCCCCCACGCCCCAGAAGGAGGCCCCCTCACTGGTCTTGGGTGGAAGGTCGTGGAAGACTCCTGGGGGAGGAGGTGTCTGTGCTATGACTTACTGGACAGCGGGGATTACTCAGGCCAGGAGGGCAGGGGCATTCCAGGCGGCCTTGAGGAAGGAATCCTTGCTAGAAGGCTGCTGGAGTACAGAGATCCAAGTGAGATGAAAGGATGGACTGAGGCTGACTTAGGAATGGAAAAGGTAAGAGATTGTGGGAGGACACCTGCTTGGTTGAGATTTCCAGAAGTTTCCTGCAACAGAATGCAAGAGGTGACCTTGCTCATGCCACATGCATTTCTGTGGCTTTGGTTAAGCCCAAGGACAAGGAGACTAAATATGGATATGCAGAACAATGGGGAGAACAAATCATGTTTTCACGGAGCGGGTGAGCCCGGTTAGGACAGCCCAGACTTTGATTCCTCTCAAAGGACTCCCTGCCCATCATTGAGTTGATTCATGACAGTGGAGCATTCTTGAAACTGACCTCAAAGTCATTCTGTGGTAGGCAGGATAATGGCCTCCCAAAGAGGTCCACAACTTAATCCGTAGAATTTGTGAATATGTTAGGTTACTAGGCAGAAGCAAATGAAAGTAGTGCATGGAATCAAAGCTACTAATCAGATGACCTTAAAATAGGGAGATGATCCTAGATGATTCAGGTGGGACCGATGTAATCACAAGGCTTCTTAAAAGGGGAGAAGAAGAGTCAGTGTCAGAGTGATGTGATGTGAGAGAGACTTGACTGGCCATTGCTGGCTTTGAATATGGAAGGAGACCCTGAGCCAGCAAGGAGGGAAACTTCTAGAAGCTGGGAAAGGCAAGGAATCAGATTCTCCCACAAAGCCTCCAGAAGCAGATGGAGCCTTGCTGGTACTTTCAGTCCAGTGAGACCCATGTCAGATTTCTGACCCCCAGAACTATACTATAATACATGTTTATTATTTTAAGTCATTAAATTTGTGGTAACTTGTTACAGTAGCAGTAGAAAACGAATACACCTTTCCAGTGTCTGAAGCTCTCGGGGACCCTGGAGGAGGGGAGTCCCTGATGGAGAAGTGAATCTCAGCCGTCCCTCGTTTAAGTTTAATACATTCCTACTTGTCATGTCAGCACCCTCAGTCAGAGCCTAGCTCTTGGTAAAAGAGGCACTGAGATGCCTGGAAAAAGAACTGAACTCAGGATCCCATCCACCTGGGGTTGACTGTCACATAGAGCAGTGGTCCCCAACCTTTTTTGGCACCAGGGACCGGTTTCATGGAAAATAATTTTTCCACGATTGGGGCTTGGGAGGAGCTCAGGCAGTGAGGCGAGTGAGTGATGGGGAGCAGCTGTGAATACAGATGAAACTTCGCTCAATTGCCTGCCGGCCACCTCCTGCTGTGTGGCCCCCTGTTCCTAAGTTTCATGGAAGACAATTTTTCCACGGGGGTGCGGGAGGGGCAGAGCTCTGCAGCCCAGTCCCTAACATACTGGGACTGGATCGGCCCATGGGTGGATCGGGGTTGGGGACCGCAGACAGAGAGAATGTACAACATTGGATAAATGACTTAGCCTCTCACAGCCTCAATTTCCTCTTTTTGGGAAGGGAGGATACTATTTCACAGATTTCTTGTGAGGAATAAATTAGAGAATGTATTCTTCTCTACTCAGGGCCATCAAGCTACTTAGGGAATGTTAGTGCAATCTAGATCAGTTTGTGACTCACCTCCTCCATGACGGCTTCCTCGATTCCTCTCCAGTTCTCCTTGTTTTATGTTGTTTGCTCTGTCCCCCTTGGTCTCTGACTTGTGGTTTTCTGCCTTCTGTGATGCACAGTGTTCTGCACGGAGGCCCAGGGGTGCCTGGCTCTGTCTCTAACGAGACGTGTGACTTCAGGCAAATCCCTGACCCTTTCTGGCCTCAGCTTCATCATCTCTAAAATAGGAAAGTTAGACTTTCAGTCAGGTAAAGTCCAGCTGTGACATTCTGTGATACTATAAATGTGATCAGGCATGATGAGCCTGGGCATCTATGTGACTTTGTAGTGTGAGGACGCATGTGTGTGTGTGTGTGGGCATTTACTCCTTGATTAGGTTATAATATGCCCACAGGAATACCCGGTCTTCTGTCCTCTGCATGTGGCAGTGGCCCAGCCAGGAGGCTGAGTGACTTTAGGAGGCTCATCTTTTCCTGGGTGCAAAGTGGGAGCATTTGAAGTCTGAACTCTCAAAAATCAACTTTAGTGGCCCAGTATCTGGGGCCATGGCTTAGACAGCTTTGGGATGATTGTCCCACCCCAAATCTTAAGATGAGACGACTGAGTAGGTCCTCTGACCGTTCCCAGCCCTCCAGCGAGATTGGGGCTAATCTGATTGAGTGCCGTTTGAGATTTAAGATTTTAGACTTCTGGAGCTGTCATTACTGGGAGCCAGAGCATAATTAAACAGGGTCAGCAGAAGAGACTCAGTTGTGTGCAGGACATTTTTTTCCCCCATTCTCATCAAACAACTATCTCCTTTGTTCAGATCATAAACGTTCCTAGACTCCTCTGATTCACTCATCTGCATATTACAGGGCAATGGCTCCGATAAAGCTGAGTGGTGCAGAATGTGGCTTGTCCCGTTTGCTGGGGAGCAGGTGCCTCTGGAGAGCTCGCGGATTCCTGGTGGAGAGCCCGCCACACCTCTCCCTTCCCTTCTCCCACGTCATGCACACAGGGAGTCTGAATCAGGGTGCAGATTCAGGGAGAGGCTGTGGTTCACAAGCCCCCGGGGCCAGAAGGGATCTGAGAGGCCACCTGATTCCACCTCCTCGTTTTAGCCTCAGCACGTGCTTTACACAGGAGACACAGAACTATTTATTGGCTGCATTATTTTAGACAAGGAAACTGAGGAGCAAAAATGTTAAGGTCCTTGTTACGTGGCGAACCCACGTCTGGTCTGGGCAATGGTCCACGTGAAAAACATTTAGGAGACCACTGTATTGGGGATTCTTTAAAAGCTTTAGGAAGACAACAAAGACATAGACCAGCTAGCGATTCTTAGCAGTTTTGGGGACACAATGAAATATACATATGTACATGCCATCCTCCTCAGGGGGTTCAGGGACTCCAGGTTAAAGGCCACTAACACAGACAATGGGAGAAACGATGTTCCCAAATTGTTGAGGTTTGCTGTTGGTCTTTGACTTCTTCTCTTTTCTTTTTTTTAAATTCAGAATATTATGGGGGTATAAACATTTTGGTTACGTGAAGTGCATTTGCCTCACTCAAGCCAGGGCTTCCCTTTAGAGTCTGAATTCTGGCTTGTCTTGGCCTAAATCAGCGTTAGAAATCTGAGACTCTTCTATCAACCAACTCACTGTGATTTCACTTGTTTTCCTCTCCGGACCACAGTTTCCTCGCCTAGACACTAATGGGTTATGACGAGTGTGGACCTAGGTGCTGAGGGTTATTGGCATCTTGGATTTCTAAATTCAGTTTCTCATGCCAGGGGTTTGGCACAAATTATCTCACTTCATCACCCCACTCTCATCCCTTAGCGACACTTTCCTTCTCATCCTTGGGGTGAAGACACCGATACCCCTTCTCCCACTGAGGTGAAACAACTTGCCGGGCTTTGCAGCCGGTTGGTGCAGAGCTGACTTTGAACCCTGGTCTGTGTGGTGTCCAACCATTTGCCTTTCCCACGTTGCCTCCAAGGCGAGAGACCTGCTCTGAGGAGGCTGCGTCGCCCTCGTGAGGCCAGGAGGATGGCTGGCGGGACCTGCATCTTGTGGCCAAGGGGGAAAGTAGCCAAGGACAGGACTGTGGGCAGGGCCAGGGCCGCCTTCTCTCAGCCCCAGGCCACCCATATTGAGCCCCTTGCCCCACTGTCCACTGTTGCATTCTGGGGATGACTCCATTCCGTGAGGTTAAGGAGCACAATGTATGGGGCGCAGCCCAGAGCAGCCCCCTCCTCTTTGGAAAAATGCCACCAAAGCCACTGAGCATCCACTCATTTATTATTGTTGAATACCTGCTGTGTGTGCCTGGCTGTCCCTTCTCAAAGAGCTTACAGGCTAGTGGGAGAGTCAGATTATAAACAAATGACCAGAATATGGCCTGGTAAGTGTCACAGGAGAGGAAGGCACGATACTCTGAGACTACAGAAAGGGGCATCTAACCAGCATGGGGTGGGGGGGGGAGTCTTGGAGCAGGTGAACCCTGAGTTGAGTTAAACGGTGTGAATTTTGCCCAGGTGGGTCATTCAGAGGAGAATTCAGGGGAGGAGGGGAGAATGATAGAGAAGTGAGTGTAAAGTCAGGAAAAGTGGAGACACTCTGCTGAGTGCCTGGAAATGCCAGTAGTTACCTGTCCTGGGCTGCAAAGTTCTAGAAGGAGGTGGAGAAATGACACAATAGGCTAGGGAAGGAGGCAGGGAGCAGATCCTGAGACTTTTGTACAACAGATTGTCATTTGTTCTGCTCTCTAGGCAAAGGGGAGACTCATAAGGGTTTAAAGCAAGAGTGCCATGTATAAATTGGAGTTTTAGCAAGACTGTCTTGGCCATCTTCCACTGGAGTGAGGACTGGAGGAAGATGAACTTCAAAAGTCAGTTAGGAGGGTTGAGTGGTTTAGGGGAGAGAGGATGAGAGCATTTCTGGTGGGAAAAGCAAGGACTTCTGGGCCTGAGCAGACTTTCCTTCGAGGCTGGGAGAGTGCACATAGCCCTGGAGATGAGACATCTGAGGATTCAGGCACCTGGAAGACAGCTGCAGCTGAAAATATCCTGGTATGCATTTTACGATCAGTTTGTATCTTAGAGTCTTTCTGTGGTTGGCAAATGACTTAATGTATTTACTGATCTGTTTATTTGCTGACATCAACAGCTGTGACATAGAAGCTGATATGACTTAGCATCAATAAAGCCTTGTAGAATGTGACTGTGCTCGTGCTCAACATGTGGTCACGTGGAAGCAGGACTGGAAAAATAGGGCAGGCTTGGTGGCCGTTACTTCCTGCCATCTCCTGGTTGTCATTCACACGTAGAGGTGAGGGATGCCAGAAAGTGATCTCAGAGGTTCCCTCCCTCCAGCCTCAAAGCCAGATGCTCCGTGATTCTGTGTCCAGCCCTCTCTCTCATGGCACTGGGCCACCCCTTGGCCAGTTGCCCCCCACACCCCGAGGCCTGCTTTGGGACTGCTTAGAAGCCCCTTTCCAAGGCCAGCTGTACTTTCTGGAGAAAGCACAAGGCAAGAGTGTCTGTGACAGAGGCTCCTTTCTTGACCTCTCAGAGCTGCTTTGCCATGAGAGGAGAAGCCCTGGCACTGCTCCATCTCCTTATCTGGGAGCCATCGAGCCTGGCGCTGCACAGGTGCTCGTGATGCCAGTCTTCAGGTGCTGCTTATTTATACAACCCTCTACCGTGTGGGGCAGAGCCCCGTGACTGCCGTGGGGGCTGGCGATAATTATGGCGTTCTTCAGGGAAATGGAGCCATCATCACGTTCTAGTCATCTCCCAGGATTGCCTTTGATCCAGCTCTTTGCTGGGAAAGTAGCCATTAAGAGATATCTATCTTTGGTTTCATTTACATGGGAGAAAGGAGAATTAAACTGGCAATGGACGGTTTCGTATTCTCAGAGCTGGCCATCCCAGTCTGTGCCCAGAGTTCTCAGAGCCACCTGGAGACACAGCCCCTGACTCACACTCCCATGGAGCCACTTGGCCTGGGACTGAGCCCCTATGCCTTGAAGGAAGGCACCTGGGGTGAAGTCCCCTCTATGTGAGGCGAGATCCCTACAACTTCCTTCCTTTTTTTTTTTTTTTTGGTACATTGAGTAAAAGAAAAGACTTTGGGTATCTCTGAAGTATTCATTATTATTTCATGAATTATTACCTCATGATTATTTTTTTTACCCTGTTATAAAGCACTGAAAAGCACATTGATGAAATTCCAGAAGGCAGTGAAAATAAAAATACTTTACTGATTACCCACAACCCATTGTCCTGAAATAACAAAAATGTCCACAAATTTCCTTCTCTTATGATTATCATTATTATTCATGGAAGCTTTTGGTTAAAGATGATTGCTTTATGCTGTATGTTCAATTGGAGCCTTACTTTTTTTCTCTTTAATTCATTTTAATGACTGCATAATGTTTCAACAAGTAATAGGGTCAAGCTCATTTAGTCAAGTCTTTCTAGATATTTAAATTGTTGACCACAGTCCCCAGTGGCCTAAACCAGTGTTCAGATGCCACCTGTCTGCCAGAGTCTAGACTATGAGAACCTCAGTGCCCAGCTCTCATCCCTGCCAGGAGATCCTGAGTTCCCAAAGCCTCCTCATGTCACGTCTGGAAAACGAGGGGGTGGCACCTTAAAGGCCTTGCCTAGCTCCTGTGTTCTTGTTCTAAGAGTCTGCTTCTGTATTAGCGATGATGTGACCTCAGTATAGCGGGGGTCCCAGGTGTCCTTTATTGGCACATTTTGGACTGTCAGGACTTGCCTCCCTCTTTGCTGTCCTGCTCCCAGGCTCAGAAGGACAGAAAGCCGGTTATGTGCCATGATGCCATAGGGAGCCCTCCCGGACTTGGCCTCCTTCATGACCTCTTACTGTGACAGCAGAGACTCCCAACCCTGTTTCCCATTGGGTGCTATGGACTGTGATAACTCACGACTGGTTTTGTCTATGTGACAAGGCTCTGTCATCTGCTTGGCCACTGGGGTGGGCTCATGACCATCTAGGCAGTCGGGTTCCTCTCCTGGAGATAACAGAAGTGTCCTTCTGCCCAAACTGTCAACATGCTGAGTGTATAGCTGGCCAAGGAGCTTTGCACATCAAAGGGGCACTAGGAGAGGAAGGGACACAGCTCGAGGGGTAGTGGAGGCTGGCAGAGAGGAGGGACACTGAGATAGTGGGGGCAGGTCCACACTTTCAGGTTCCTACTGTTCTCTCTTTAATTCTCTTCCCCGCCCCAATATCCTTCTCAGCAATATGAACTGATAAATTCCCTTTTGTGAATTAATGTGGACTCTCTCTGCTTATAAATAATCCCCACTAACATATCAGCTGTGAGTGCTTTCCCTGTTCTTACCTAATTGAGGTCCTCCAAGATGTGTACAATATGTTTTTTTGTACTTAAGTTTTTATTCGAAATATTAGAGAGTCACAGAAAGTTACAAAAATAGAGGTTTCATATACCCTTCAGTGAGATTCATTCAATAGTGACACATTACATAGCTATAGTTCAGTATCAAAGCCAGGTAACTGACATTGGTATAACCCACACGTCCTTTTTCATTTCTCTTTTAAAGACTGTCTACCTGTGTGCTTGCAGGTGTGAGTTGTAGCCTGACTGTCATGCTCAGGAGACCTACAGGCTAAGAAGAAGAGGTGCCTGAAGCAATGAAGTTCAAGTGTGATGAGTGTCACACCTGGGCAGGGTGCAGGGTGTTCCCTTCACCGACTGCTAAGTCCCAGTAAACCAGGCTCTTAGCATTTGTTAGCTCTTTAAGCTTCACGACAACCCTGTGACAACAGTACAATTAGCATCGTCATTCCTTCCGCAGAGAAGGAAACTGAGACACAGAGAAGTTAAACAACTTCTTAAACACAAAGTCAGTAGGGAGCAGAGCTAGAATTTAATTAAACCCACATGGCCTGTACTCAAAGCCTGCTTGCCCAAACATTGTGCAATAGGACTAAGGGCAAAGGCAGTAGAATGTTTTTTCCTGAGGCTTCCTGGACCTTTCACCAATGTCCCCTCCTCTTCCCTCTCATACCCTCTCCCTCCCGCTTCCTGGGGTTGGACACTTTGAACAGATGCAGCCATATTTACGGATCTCTCCGGCTTTGCTCTAGCAAGGCCTGCGTTTCCTGGGGACACCGTTCAGAAGACACCCCCCACCCCCCAAGCAGCAGGAGGATTCAGAGGGAAAGCCAGCCCTTAAAGTCATGGATAGGGAAGGGTTCTGTCCTCACTTCCTCGGGATTGTCTCTGGATGGTTTCGTGCTGGAAAACAAGACAATAAACCCAAAGCCACCGAAACACTGGAAGTCTCGCACAGCACAGGAACACGTTTACTTGTCAGTTCATGGTCTCAGTTCTCAGCCCCAGGGTGTTGCACATGGTGGAGCTGGCGGCGGTGGAGGGCTTGCGTGGTGCCCACGGTGCCTCACGGTGGGCAGGGAGGCGGGCAGGGCGGACACGGAGGTGGACAGGGAGGTGGACAGGGAGGTGGACAGGGAGGTGGACAGGGAGGTGGGCACTTCGGAGGACAAGGTTTGGTGCAGGGCTTAGGAGGGCAGGGTGTTGGGCATGGTGGGGGGCACTGTGGGAGGCACGGTTGGGGACACGGGGGGCATGGTGGGGGACATGGGCATGGGCATGGTGGCGGGCACTTTGGTGGTGCTGGACACTTGTCCCGTGGGCACTTCTCAGCACAGCGTTGCAGGAGCTTCTTCAAACAGCTGGGCTGGCATTTGGCCTCACACTTTTGTTCACACCTGGGATCGCAGTTCTTGGGCTCATATTTAGGCTCACTAGACTTATTTTTATTGTCACTCGACATTGGTTCTTGATTATCTGAGCCCTGCAAAGAAATATGAGATAGGCTGCAGGTGGGAGAGGATTCATACAGGCTTCTTGATCACATCTTTTGCCCATCTTTCTTCTTAAGAAAGCCTTTCCTAGGACATTTCAGGCTCTGGATCATCTTCTTTAGGGCTGTCCCTGTCCTTGTATGGGTTGTGACAGCATTTCCTCAACTCTCTGCCTTTACTCTGTTCTCTCATCACATATCCCTATTTTGCATTCTGTAGACTCTAGCAGGAGTTCTTAACCCAGGGGGCCCTCCGCCACACTCCCAACCATTGGAACCACAGTATGGTTGGCATCTTCTGTCACTCCATATGTTTCATTTAATTTATACAAAAACAATATTTCAAGAAGTCCTTAAGTTTAATCAGACTACTCGAGACATCCAAAGGTTTCAAAGAACTCCTTTAAGGTCACTTGCCTCTGGTCACTACCTCTCTGGAGATAGATGGGAGGTGTATTAGCAGACTTAGGGACCCAGGACACTTTCAGTCCTGTGTCCTACCTAAGCCCCCCAAGCCTTGAGAATTGTGTTCTTTACTCGAGGACTTGGAAATGGAGGATAACTGGATCCCTGCCATGACTGAGTTCCCATGGACTTTTCTACAACTGCCCCTCCATCATCTCTGTCTGCATTCTGCCAGATGATGCAAGGGGAGAAATCAGGAGAGGAAGAGATGAACTGGGAAATTTTAATTGCTCTAAAAATATGAATGCTAGAGCCACAAAATATGACTTTCAGAAGGGAATTTTTTTTTCTCCTCTGTTGAGTTTTGCTCTGAGCTAGATCTTTCTGTATGGACTGTTTAACTTCTAGATATGGGCAGGTCCTTTTAGTCCCTGACAATACTTCAAGTTGGATCTAATTGGCACACCTTTGATTTCCTTTAATAACATAAAAATAGAACCTCTAATTGAGTTTTAAAATCAGTTTGACTCTCCAGGGAAGCAGATGATTAAACTGGACTCTAAAGTTGTTAAAAGTCTTTTCCAAGGTGAAACACGCTCCAGTTCTTGCTACTGAAATTGACAGAAAACTTTCACTCAAATATAACCTTCCCATCCCTGCTCAGTGGCTTGGGTGCTGCAGCTCACTCCCAGGGCAGGAGCCATAAAAGAGTGGCCGTTTCCAGTTGTCCAAATGCAACTCACCCCTTTGTGTTGGTAATGAACTTGACAAGTAGTCGAGTGAGTGAGGTGGATGGTACGGGTGTGCCGGGAAGGTGGATTTTCCCTCCGGTTCCTGTGCTGTGCTGTGAGGAAGCTGGGGCTGGGGGCAGGGACTAGCGTCACCTGTGACCTCATCACAGCATCATCGAGTAGCGATTGTTGTGTGACTCCAGAGCTCCCAGCTCAATTCCAGCCCTTGTCATGAGAATAGAGAGCCATGGCTAATCATGCCCTTGGCTGTCCCACCGCCTCCCAGGGTCCCTCCAAATCACACTGGTGAAATGAGGCTGCAGTGAAGACTCCGGAGCCCTGGGGATTGGAGGCTCACTGTCGCTAGGAGCAGAAAAGCTAATTTCTGACCCTTGGTCTCCACCTCCTCCCCCAGCTCCTGAGGTTTAACTCCTCTCAACTTGCCCCTTCCCCATCTTTCTAGGAAAGCAGCCCTGGATCGATCACAGCTGTTCTAACTTCCTCTCCTTCTTTTTCCTAATCTGAGATTCTGAAGCCTCTTGTTATCACCCCACATTCTCTGGCCCAAGTCCCAGGATTACTTTAGCTCTTTTTCTCAATGTCCTTGAATAAATTCATTAATTTTTGGGCTCTGTGATATATATTTGTTTCAAGCAGGGAGCCTACTACTTCTTGATATCCAAGGCAAATGCTGTGCATTGTAAAATATTCCGTCTAATGCTCCTGAATGCTCCTGACCAGTTGGGTTCACCCCGGGTCCTGTCTTGGAGCAGAGAGGTTTGCCTCTCAGACAGGCCCTTCTTTGCAGTTTCAAAGCCCGGCCAGTGGGTCTTTGTGGTTGGAATAGGGGCGCCTCTGGGGCGGTGGTGGGAGGCTGGTGTGGGAAAGGTGAGGGGTTCACACACACGGCGCCTGCACTCAGGTCTGGGAGGTTTGTTCTTGGCCAGCGTCATAGATGGATCACAAGTGACTTTCTATTAAAACTGTGATATGGTTGTGTCTAAGTGTTGAAAGATATTTCTGACAGCAAAAGGGAGATTGGATTGGGAGATGGGGCTGTACAGTGAAGGTAGAATCAGCCTATTTCAAAGAAATTATAAAAATCTCCACATCTGAAGGGAGCCGGAGGTGCTGTCAGGGCACCCATAGGAGAAACCTCGTCAGAGGGGCAGATTCGGGAGACTTGGTTACTGACTCTGTGCAGAAAATGAAGGAGAAGGAAGAATTGAAGATGGCGCTCAGGCTTCAAGATGGTAGGGTTACTGTTAGCGGGACCTGAGGAAAAGGAGAACAGGTTTGTGCTAGAGGACACAAGATTAAGTCTGGGGCAGTTGAGTGGTTACAGTAGGGCCTCTTGGGTGGTTGTTGGAAATATGGCTTTGGCCCTTGTGCCGCTGGGCCGACCCGAGACCTTGAGTTCATTTCAGTCCAACAAGTGTTTACTGGGAGGATGGGCAACTGATTCTATAATCAAGAAAATGTTTTCTCAATCATATTTTTAGTTCCCTCATATTTCAAATGAGTTCTCAGTGTTCACATTATGGCAGGGGCTGGCAGCTCCAAGCGGCCTTGACAGCAAGATTTATCAGAGCCCTGGTAGCTTAGCAGCTACAGTCTCAAAATTAGGCAGAAAGTAGATAGAGAACTACTCTTCAGTAAAATTTGCTGACCAGAACTTTGTAATTTTCTCTTGTACTGATGCATTCTCTTTTGAGGTTCTTTCCCAGGAACAGCGGAACCTTCTACAAAGCCTCACACCACCTGGGTGTCCGGAGAGGACAAGGTAAGCGATACTCCACCAGGGACTGTGCCTGAAGACCCACTGAACCTGCACACAAGGCTGAAAGAATGACCAATATTAACCCCTAGCTCATTGTAACACTAAAATCCCCACCTTGGAGGGACTTATCTGCCATTTTGGGGTCATAGGACATATGTACCAGCATGATTTCACACTGCGCTTGCGTGGCCTGTGCTCTGCCCCAAACACACAATAATGCTCACACCCCTCATGCATTATTCGTTTCGCCTGCAGAAAACCTTCCTGATCCTGTTGGTTGGGAAGGTGGATTTGAGGCAATTCATAACCTCCCCCTCCCTGTTGATGCATCCACAGAAATAAATAATTTCCTCCTTAACAATCCTCACTGTCTCAGTAATTGGCTTTCTGTGCAGTGGGCAACACTGAACCCCCCTTGTGGGTTAACAGCTGAGCATGAGCTAGTCCTGGGAGAGGATGGGGCAGAGCAAAGAAGAGGGATTGGGGAGGATGGCAAATCCCCATACAGGGTTTATGTGCTATTCCCCAGGATGAAGAAAGCCATATTCAGTTAAAACCCAAATGAACCTAAATGAAACGGGCGGATGTGTCAGAATTTAAGCCTCTGTCACTGAGATGATTGGTGTTAGAGCCATAGTCTTGGTGTAGTCCACTCTCCTCTACTCATAACATTTTCCTCTCTAATCCATACTGTTTTTTCATGAGCTCTATCTCCCCAAAGCTGTTGAGAAGCAGTTCCCACACCCATCTCATGATAGCCAGCTCCACCTGCTGTTCGGCTCTGGACCAAAGCTAGCAATCTAGATGTAGAGAAGGTAGTCATTTGTGACAATGATGTCAAAAGATGCAGCGATTTCTACTAGCTGTTTTCATCTTTCTCTCTCTCCTACTTCTTGCTCAAGAAGTTGGCACTGAATGAAAGTCTATTACTCAATGGACACAATTTGTCCATCATCTTTTCAGTCTTCTGAAAAGGTCTCTAAAAGTCATCAACACTCCAGGCAGTGTTATGTTTAGTATCCCAGATGCCAGCCTCTCCTTTGGCTTAGGGTTTGGTGGGCAGCTGGCTGGCAGCAAGCACTACTGAGATGAAACACAGAACAAGTTTCTTAGTGGGCTGGGTCTCAGATGGGAGAGGTGGGGAGGGGAGAAGGCTGAGTGTCAAAGCCTTGCCTGAGTTAGGGCTTAGGAGCCAGGACCCTGCAGTCAAATTCCTGGGTTGAAATCCTGCTTTCATCCTTTACTTAGCAAATGATGCCTAGTAATTTACTTACCCATTCTAAGTCACATTTCTCTCATCTATAAAATGATATAATAGTAGCTCTTGTCTAAGGATAGTATGCAATTTATGTTGATTGCTCATAACATGCCAGGCACCTTTCCAAGTGCAAAACCTACATCCTCATCTATTATATGGCCTCACTGTACCCAGGGTTGACACTATGTATGAAGAGTCTCTCATAAATGTTCACCGTCCATGTGAGTCTTTGTCAGCACTGGCTGGGCATCTTCATTGGCTTGCTGGGTCTCTCTTTGAGTCCCTGTCTCTGTCTCATTCTCTCATTTTCTGATTTTGGCCCTAACATTCCACTTCTTCAACTCAGTATTTTCCTTGGACTTCTCTATATCATTTTTTCCTCTGCCTTTCGCCAAAGCTCCCAGTGGTGTTCACAGTAAGATCAGATATTTTAATAGCAACTATTAATGGATGATTTCTGTTTTGAGTAGGGAGAGTAGATATAAGTATTATTGATAAAAGATAGTAATTCAAAAATTAAGGGCAAAAAAGTCTTCGGGCTATTCAGTGGTCCCTTCGTGTGTCCCCAAAGGCCCTGCATGTCTGTATATTGTACCAGACCAGGGACATTCTATGTATCTGCAATTTTAACTTCACTAGAATACTTCTCTCTGATTTTTTTTGGCAAAGCCTTTCTTTCTTTTTCTTTTTTTTTTTTGTCTTTTTCTATTGCTCTGTGTAACTCTTGTTGAACAAGCAGAATTTGCAGGATAGAATCAGAAAGCAACTCTATTCCTTCTCTTGATGCCTCTTTAAATCCTCTCTGTGGGTCTGGCTTTTCTCTTCCTTTTGGGATGAAATCTCTCACAGATGCCATTGACTTTTAGGGTTACGACAAGATATACGAAGTTCTCTAATCACTTACTATTTAATAAACAATCTTATTTCAGTATTGGAAGGTGTGTTTTCTTGAACGCTGGATTTCTTTCCCTTTCCCACTGGGAGCTGCGCAGGCAGGAAGGGTGCAGGGGAAAGAAGAGTATCTTCTCTATTTGCTGTTGGGAGTTTTTGCTTTTCCGTCCTCGCTCACCCAGCTGCCTGTGGCCCTTCGGGGTAGGGGCTGCACAGGGAGAAGAAGGGGCTGAAAAGTTCTGAGCTGATATGGGAGCTTTTCAGGCTCGGCACGTACTGAAAGCTGACTTTTCACTTGCAGAGAACTCGAATGTGCTCTTCCCTGACTGCCCTCTCCTGCCTCGCTGGGTTTCAGCCATGATTCTTCAATCTTGGCCAAAGGTCTCCAGGCTGGGCTGCTTCCCAGTCGTGGCCAGGTTCTGCTCCCACTTCTATCAGCTGGGATTCCCTGTCTCCAGGGCGCCCTCTTGGACAGGACTTTAAACAGCTTGGACAGCAGCTCTCCTCCCCTATGGCCTCTGGCAGGCTCACGGGAACCAGTTACACACCCTCCCCTTTCATTGGTTATCGATCACCATTGATAACCTTTTCCCTGATATTTGGGTAGTTTTGCTCATCCATTATGTAAATGGGGAGGAAAGTTTTGTGATATCGTTCAGGCCACGGTTCAGGATGTATCCTATTTGACTTCACTGTGGTGTTGGATACTGCCCTGTCCTCTTTTTCACCCCGCTCCTTTTTGGGTCCTCTGTGACCTGGACGGTCTCCTGTTCAGCCTCCCCAACGCCTCCCTGAGCTCTGCCTCGTCTGCAGAATCCTTTCAATGCCACTAGCCCTTCACTGGATGCCCTTGCTGCTGCTCTTGTTCTCACCATCGCTAGGACCTGCAGCTCTGTGCTGAAGGCTCCAAGGCTGACCCTCTCCCTTGTTCTCCAGGGCCGAATGTTAACACCCATGGGATGTACGCTGGTGCCTCAAACTGATTTCACAAAATCAGAATTCATCACCTTCCACATCGTTCCAGCATGTTCCTCTTGCTCCTCTTGTGCGCTCCAGCTCCACGGATAGCCAAGACTTCTATCCTTCCACCAAAGCTTCTGGCTGGGAACCTGGGATCATCTCAGACTCCTGTTTCCCACTCCCCCCACAAGCTAGGACCTGCCAGTCCCACCTCCTCTGCCACAGGCTCCCCAGCCAGGCTGTGTCTGGGTGCCGCAGGGCGCTGCCTCCTCTAGTCGGTCCCCATCACTCTCAGAACACAGCTGCTGCCTTCACTGTGGTGTCATTGCCACAGGCCCCCTTATCTCCAAAGGGCCCACTGTTAACTCATCCTTCACAGCACCGCCTCAGGGAATTGTGTAAAACAAAAGCTTAATTTCACCACTGAATTGAAGACAGCCCAAGGTTCTTAGTCAGGTCTACAAAACTTCTTACTAACCTGGCCTTTGCTTTCAGCTCAGACTTCTACTTTTACCATAGATTCCAGGGTTAAGCTGCTTGCAGTTCCCAAAATGTGCTGGTCTTTCTTTCTTTTCTTTTTCCTGTTTTGAAACTCTGAGCTCTTTCATTGCCAGTCAAGGCCTCCCCCTCCCTCCTCAACCTTGAACTTGTAGGAGATTCATCTTGGGCATGATTTATCTGAACATCCTACGCTGTTAGTTGCCTTGGCCAAGCTTATTCTGAAATTTTGTATCTGCACATCTTGTAGTTAGTTATTTCCCATCTGCCGTCCTTGCGTGAAGGGCTAGCCTAGAGATTGGGAACCACACATTTTCATCTCTGTACCCCCAGTGCTCAGTGCCTGGCCTGGCACCCGTTAGCCACTTAATAATTAATGCTTATTGTCAATGAAGAGTTGGAATACTATTACTTCAATAGCTTTGCAGTTGCTCTTCTCTCTAACTGGAATGTCCTCCTCCTTCTTGCCTTATTGATATTTATTTATTTTAGCTTCTGGGTACGACTAGAAAAGCCCACCTTCCATGTGGACCTCCTTGGCCCTCCGTCCCGTTGTGGTCAAGAGATGGCATCTATGAACATCCCCAGTGCACTCCCCACAGCTTGGCTCCCCACCGTCCTGCTGGGAGTAACAGCTGTGCCTCCGTCTCACTCGGTGGCCTACTCCAGGGAGGGCCTTCTCATTATTCTTTGCATCTTTAGTGAGGGCCCAGGGCCTGATCTCTAATGTATGCTCAGTGGCTGTTTGGGGAATACATGGATTTATATACTTGATAACATCTAGCAGGGAAGTTAAGAATGAAATGAACTATCGGTCAGAGGAGGACGATCCAACTTCATGTAGATAGAGATCTACCTCTCAGAGTAGAGATCTACCTCTTCCCTCATCAGTATTTCTGCATCAGAGACCCCAGGAGGAAGGTACCATGAGGCTAGGTGGACTGGAAATCCCAAATCATGCTGGATTTGTCAGCGACACAGCCCCCATCTGGTCGAGGCTCCCAAGCAGAGGTAGACACACATCAGGATTCAGACCTGAGCCTTAATCTCCCTTCCCTGGAGCTCTGAACCTGCTCTCCACCCCATCCCCCAACACCACGCACATTCAGGGGCTTTGGGTGGACCTGGGATGGGGAGAGCTTGGAAGGGACGCAGGGGGCAGGGCGCTGTGAGGGAGGCACTCTGTGTGCAGCTGGGAATCATTGTCTTGAGCAAAGTCCCTGCCTCACTCGGCTTGGCCTCACATTCTACTTCGGGGCTCTTCCTGAGGCTTCCCACCAAGTTTCAGCTTTGTTTATCCTCTGGTGACTCCACCACCTTCCCAGCTCCCAGCAAGGTGGGATGAGTTGGGGTCTCATTGGAGCAGATATCTTGATGGAGACAGAGGAAGAGAAAATCCCTTGGCATGCTGCAGTGCCTTCTGCAGGCTCAGAGCAGGAGGAATCTTTGCCTGTGTGAGGAGGACAGTTATAAATGGGGGTCCTGTTTCCCAGGCTGGACCCCAATTCCTTTTCCTGTAATCCCTGTTGTTCCCCAGCTCCCCAAACCTACCTATCTACACCTACAATAGTCTGGGCATTAATGGAACAAAGGTCACGACTCCTCAATAATAATATTTTTAATGGATCAGATAGAGGCTGGGGCATGATCAACAGGATGGGGGTGCTGCAGAGAGAGCGGTCAGTCTGGGGGCGGGTCCCAGTAGCAGTAAGAGATGGGAGGGGTGAGGTTGTAGGGAAGGCAGGGAAGGCCGGTGGCTTCAGCCACTTCTCTGTGGCATGTAGGGAGAGTGGCTTCTCCAGTAAATTTTCAGGTCATTTAGGAGAATTCTGTTTCTCTATATGAAGGATGAAGAAAAAATCTAACGTTTTTTTCCTTTGTGGGATTCTTCCTCAGCCTCCAATGGTTGAAGTTGCCCGGGAGACACCAACCGCCGTGTGGGTGAAGGACACAGCCGTGGACGCAGGGCAGGGTCTTGCCCACAGGTGGTGGTAGCTGCGGCAGTGCACACCTGCCTGTGCTCCGTGGAGGTCACGTCTGCCCAGCCCCTGCTGTCTATTTGGGGTGGATGGGAGAAGCCAGTCAATTAACTGTGGAAGTTTCAGGATTCACCTTGAATTTGGGGAGAAGAAGCCTCTTCTGGGGCTGTTTGCAGTTCCATGCTATTGGTTGGAAACAGGGTCTGTAGCGAGAGGAAGGAGAACCAGCTGCTGTGTGTCCAGTTCACGGAGGTGGCTTCCGAGGTGTCACTTCTGCTTTGGTGGGCATTGTTGCTGGCATGGGGGACGCTGCACAGGGGGGCACTTCTGCTGGCTGGGGGGTCGGGGGCAGGGTTCTGGGACCTTACGGGGACAGGGCTCAGGCACCTGCGGAGGGGGCTGGCAGGGGACTTTGTGTTGTTGCTGCTGCTGCTGGGACATCCTTCCTTGGTTCAAGAGGATCTGTAAGAAAGAGCGGATCCTGTTTGTCTTGTTAGTTTCATTTTGTTGTCGGAAGCTTCTCAATTAAAGCACCACAGCTCAACCATCACCCTTAGGGGCGACCTTCCTGTCAGACTTGCTGGCACAGCTGCCACGTCCACAGGACCGAGTACTGGCAGCAGCTGCCAACTAAGGAGCGAATGAGAAACCCTGTGGGACTGTGACCAGACCTCCCTCTGCCCCAGGGTGACCACTCCTGGGTTGGGGCCCATCTTGGGCTCGGCCACTTCTGGAGTGCCCCTTCATGGGAGGGGGCCCTGCAGGCCCTGCCTCAGTGTGCCAGGGTGGAGGTGAGGGGCAGGAGGGAGTAGGTCAGAGAGGTGTGGCTGCTGGCCCCGTGCCGTCACCTGCTAGCCGTGTGGAGGGGGCAAACTGACAGTGAGCACATCCCCAGACGGTTGTAAGGATTGAAGATACAAGGTACCCAGTGGGTACTCTGTTGCTAGCCCAGAAGACGAAGACAAGGAGGAATGTATCACGGTGTGTGTGTGTGTGTGTGTGTGTGTGTGTGTGTGTGTGTGGTCAAGGGTCACACTTAGCCTGGGGTAGAGAAGAATGGAGGTGGGAGTGGGGCAGGTGGCAGGAGACAAAAGAGCTTCCTGTCAATGCCCAAAAGTCTGCCCCAATATATTCCGAGTAAGAGCAGAAGTAAGGTTTGCATTTATGTGGCAATTTCCAGCAGAAATAGCAGAGCAATGCACATTAGACATGGTCAGCAGTGTCTTCCGTGGCCACGAGGGCAGAGTGAAGCTCCCCACCCTTGGAGCCACCATCAGAGGCTGCAGGCCCCTGGGTCTGGATGTCCTCCTGGCTCTCCCGATCAAGGCGACTCTGGGTGTGACCCCAAGACAGGGCATCACTTGGCTTCCATCTCCTCCTTTGGACTCCTCCCCACCCCTTGTCTTCTCCCTGCTGTCCCACTCCCCACACCCTCCTCTGCTTGGCTCACTCCAGGGAGGGCACTGTGAGCTCCACTCCCACCTGACGGTCCAAAGCAAGCAAGCAAGCTTGTCAGGAAGGGCCTCCCGGCTGACCGCCCAAATCCTGGAATATAGAAATACTAGCCCATGATCTTTTAGTTTTTTTATTTTAATTTTTTCAATTTATTGGCCCCACTCAAGCCCACTTTCTTGCTTAGCCAGTGATGTCATCTAAACCAAGGGAAGTGAAGGGGCGCTGGACTGAAAGTGGGGACACCCACATCTAGTTTGTCTTAACTTTCCACATGTTCTCTCTGGGACTTTGGAGAAGTCACTTAACATGTCTAGCATGCATTCTTCTCACCTGAAACATCTTATATTATAGTAAATGGCCTCTACATTTCTCAAGAAAAATCATTCCGTAAGTTCTGTTCATAAGATGCACGCATGCATATCCATTAACTCCTCTATCTTTTTTTTCTTTTTGTAAAAATTTCATTTCAGAATATTATAGGGGCCCAAGCACTTTTGTTACATGTATTGTCTTTGCACCGCCCAAGTCAGATCTATCTTTATCAGTATAAACCCTTCCATCCCCATCAAACCCTCTGCAAACAGAGTGAAGATCCACCTATGGCACCCCTGACTGCAGTCCCAAAGGGGCCCTGGGCAGGTGCCTGGCACTCTCCCCAGCCAGCTGAGCCCCTCCACTCACCTGCTTCTCCAGGTGCACCTGTCTTGCGAGGATGGCTCCAAGTCAGCTGAGGAGGTTCCAACCCCGGGCCCTTTTATTGTGGATTCAGTCTGGGCTGGGAGAAGTGGCAGGACTCCCCCTGAGACTACCTGCTTCCAGGTGTAGCCCTCCAGTTCCTGAAAACACTTGTCAGACTCCCCTGTGCAGAAAACCCTAGTGCGGCATTCCTGGTGAGTAATGGCATTTTCTTCTCTGCAGGAAGGACAGCTCAGGGTGAGACAGTTTTTTCACGTGTGCATCAGTGCACGGCCATGCTCTCAGGCTCCAACAGGGCAGCTCCTCAGGTGTAGAAAGCCCAGGTGAACGATCACCATGGTGGTGGACTCTGGGAGGCTGGGCCATGTCATTCCATTTCTCAAGTCTCTATGCTCCATGCTTCTTCATTTGTGCCATGGCCAAGGGTCCCTTTTAATCCCTTGCCAAACACCTCTCTCTCCACCTTATAACTTGAGCAGATATATTAGTCAGGGTTCTCCGGAGAAACAGAACCAATATGATGTGTATACACACACACACACACACACACACACACACACACACACACACACACGCACACACATACACAGATATATGTAAAATTTATTTATTTTAAGGAATTAGCTCATGTGATTGTGGAGGTTTGGCAAGTCCAAAGTCTGCAGAGTAGGCCGGCAGGCTGGAGACTTAGAGAAAAGTTTCAGTTCAAGTGCAAGGTGGTCTGCTGGCAGAATTCCCTCCGGGAAGGTTGGTATCTTTTTCCATGCAGGCCTTTAACTGACTGGCTGAGGCCCACCCACATTATGGGGGGCAATCTGCTTTCCTTAGACTCTACTGATTTAAATGTTAATTCCATCTAAAAAAACGCCTTTATAGAAACACTTAGAATAATGTCTGACCAAATATCAGACATATATATATCAGACCTGGCTACTGTGGTCTAGTCAAGTTGGCATATAAAATTAACCATTATAGCAGGTAAAATCAAGCAATTCTCACTTCCAGCAACAACTTGAGAACACACACACACACACACACACACGCACACATTACAGATTCCAGGACAAAGCCTAGTGGCATAGAAAGTGGGAGTTAAAGACTCTTGATTAAAATTAACAATTTTTGGAATTGACTCATGTCCTTCCCTTTCCTTAAAGACACTGCCCAAGAACTAGCACTTGGGGTTCCTAGTCCAGGGACAGCTCTGATTTTTGGTTTTGTGGTCTGACAGCATAGAGCAGGGGTCCTCAAACTTTTTAAACAGGGGGCTAGTTCACTGTCCCTCAGACCGTTTGAGAGTGCACACTGTGGGCCCAGGACGAGTCGGCTGCTAGACAGGACAGGCAGCTGTTGCAAAAATACCCGACGGGCCGGATAAATGTCCTAGGTGGGCGGCATGTGGCCCGAGGGCCATAGTTTGAGGACGCCTGGCATAGAGAAATACAGAAACAAGCTGCTACTTTCCCCTCCCTCCCTCTCTTGCTGACACTTAGTGTTAACCCCAGATTATGGCCTTCTATTACAGAACAATAGATTTTCTTTCTAATTTTCAATGGTAAGAGCTCTTTGGGAAGCTTGGGAGTCCAGAGTTTCTGACTCCAGACTTTCTGATTCACTTTTGACTTAAGACTTTGCTCAGAGCAGGCCAGAACCTCCCGTTTTCCCCTCCCCCTGCATACCTGTGAGGTCTTCACAGCATGGTGAGGTGTGCTGAGCCAGCAGCTGTGGGCTGGTGGTGCCCAGGGCTCGGCGACCCCTGCACTGTTCTAAGGAAGGGAGCACAAGAGAGGACATTGTCCATGGCACTCAAGGGAGCATTTGCCAGGCCTTGCAGAGCAAAAGGAAAGTGTTGGCTTTGCATTTTACTGCATGGTCTCGCAGCCGTGAGAGGAGTCACTCCAACTCCTTGGATCTGCCCAGGGAGACTTGTAGGAAGAGACGTGAAAGGGGCAAGTGATCCCAAGGATGACAGAGGAGGAGGTGAGAGGCATGTGGAGCTCTGGCAAAGTGCAGTGGTTGGCTCTGGAGCTGGAGCCAACTCTGCAGGGGCTTCTCACACTGAGGATGGCACAGTAGGTGTTAGTGCCCAGTCTCAGGGCCACTATCGCCACTGTCTAATCCTGTTAGGGCAAACTTGCCTCAGGGCAAATATGTTCCAAGAATAGTCCCCTTCCCCCAACTGGGATTTGTTCACTTGCTCTGTGCTTCTATTGCACCCCAAAAATAATTTTCCTATTTTTGTATGTCTCGTCTCATTGTGCGTTTATATATGTGCCCTTCCTATTGCACTGTGGGTTCTATCTAGGGCAGTGGCTGTGTTTCCTGCACTTCCCTATGCTTACTTTTGTAACCTGAATGAATACCTTACGCCTGTGGTCCCCAACCCCTGGGCCACAGACCAGTACTGGTTGATGGCCTGTTAGAAACCGAGGCTGCACAGCAGGAGGTGAGCAGCAGGCAAGAGAATGAAGCTTCATCTGTATTTACAGCTGTTCCCCATCACTCGCATCACCGCACAGCGTAAGCCCTGCCTCCTGTCAGATGAGCGGCGGCATTAGATTCTCATAGGAGCGCTAACGCTACCGTGAACTGGGCATGCGAGGGTTGCACGCTCCTTATGAGAATCTAATGCCTGATGATCTGAGGTGGAGCTGAGGCGGTGATGCTAGCGCTGGGGAGCGGCTGCAAACAAAGATTATCATTAGCAGAGAGATTTGACTGCACAACAAATGTAATGCACTTGAATCATCCTGAAACCATTCTCACCCCCGGTCCGTGGAAAAATTGTCTCCCATGAAACCAATCCCTGGTGCCAGAAATGGTTGGAGACTGCTGCCTTATGTCAAGCATTAGAGTCATAAATGAAGTGATTTGGGGCTGTCTGTAACCTCTTTCCTTTTGCTTAAAACACTTAGAAAAGAGAGTAGGGGGCCCAGACTTTCAGGACACCTCATTCTTCTTGTCTCTTCACACCTCTTCAACTCTCCTGAAGGCCCCTGGAAAGTTCTTTTTTACCTGCAGAAGGACCATTCAAGGGAACTGCAAATACCATCACCATAGGGGGATGGACAAACTTGATATTTTGGTGCATAGCTTGATTTTGTCAAGTGTTTTTCAGGTGCTGGGAAGTAATATTCTGCAACCAGGAAATAATGGGAGGCCTCTTAAAACCATATTTTTTATTCTTTATAAATTATGTGTTTATGTTCTGCCTTCCACATTGGAATATAAGTGCCTTGAGGACAGGAATGGGACTGGGTCCTCTGCTCCAGTGCCTAGAATAGTGACTTGCACATAGTGGAGATGTTTATGGACTGACAGTTGACTTACTCCTGGCTAGACCAATGATGGTAAAAATGACCATTGGTCCTCTCTTAATGAGACTTAAAATCTCTGAGGCTTGCAACAGCCTGGAGAGATGGGGAGGGAGATGGTGAGCCACCCATGGGCTCTGGGAGGGTTCCTGATTGTTGAGCATGAGAAAGAGAGAGAGAGAGAGAGAGAGAGAGAGAGAGAGAGAGAGAGAGAGAGAGAGAGAGAGAGAGAGAGAGATTGATTCGGGTGTGGGTGATGATTAAAATGGTGCTGAAACCCAGTCCTAAGACCTTAAAAGATGGACTGTCCTCTGGGGCCTAGGATTCCAGGATCTTTTCCTCTTCTCTCCCGTGGCCAGCCCACCTGACGGCAGATGGTTTCAGGGATAACTGGGGAAGGTTACAAGAATCTAATACTCTCACATCCTAGAGGAAATCCTTCCAGAGTGCTTGAAAATGCGGTTAATCATCAGGAAGCTGTCAAACTGGAATTTTTAGTGCAAAGTAGGGGTTTGACAACTGTTTTCAGGAAGAGGGCGAGATATCTGAAAACAAGTAATCTGTTGGAAATCCCCTCTATTTCCTCCTTCCAGGCCGCATCTAGGATCAAAGGGCCCTGGTGTGGCCCTTCCTGTGCACTTGGATCCCTGAGGGCTGGAGCAGCGGGAGGCGGGCGAGGGAGATGGCTCAGCTCTTCTGGGGTGAGGCCAGACAGTGGCCCAGAGGTTGGCTTCCTTTTGCTGGAAACTAGAATTTATAAAAGTGGGGGAAAGGGAGAAACAGATAGACAGAACGGAGATGAACGAATCCAGAGAAACAACAAGCAAATAGTTACAGAAAGAAAGTTGGTCAATGGGAGGTAGGTGAGCAACCCGAGTTGGAAGTAGGTGGAATTTGAGATCTTGGTTTTTTGCTCTGATGCAAATTATAGACAAGGAAAGCCAAGCCAAGCCAGGTCCCAGAACTGGTTTGTGTTAAACTGTTAAACTGGCCCTGAAATGCCTCTTTCCTAGCTCCCTTTCCATCCCTCCTATTTCTTTATTGCTGTGATTATTTCTTTTGGTAGAGCTTCTTGCCCCTGCCTCGAGGATGCTGTGGCATCAGACATGTGACTGAGCTGAAGGGCTGAGCTGTGCCTTTGGCTCTTGAACAAATAGTGGCTGTGATTGTCCGTGGATGGTTGCCTTCTGCCTCTTTCTTTGGCAAGGTACCATGGGTGCAGAGGCGCCCCCTGCTGGGAGTCGCTGTGGTTGGTCTGGAGAATGTGGAGGGGAGACATGGACTGGGCAGAGGAAAGGACCAAGGGGCAAGAGGAATGCCTCAGCTGACCATGGGCCTACAGACCCAAAGACAGGAAAAAGTGCAAGGCACATCAGAAGTCCCACTGAATTAGAATCTCTAGTAACAGACCTTAAGGAGGTTAATCAGTGCCTGACGGAAACTTTATAGGACCTAGGACAGCAACCCCTGAACTGGAGCTCCAGCTGGGGCCTCTTTCCCGACTCCCCCAGCCCCGCAGTGCTTAGTGCCCGTGCAGAGCCACAGGTTGGCCTCGTTCCCCATGAAGGCGGCCCTCGAGGTGAATGCAGACTGCATCATTCCCTCCCAAACTTTCCTTTCCCAGGAGGAACATCTTCAGCCTCTTTACACCTTTTTTCATGGCACAGTACTCTGGTTCCAGGCCATTCCTGTTGCCCTTCCCCTGACTTGACCCACTGTGAGCATGCTCTTCTCAGAGGGCAGAGCCTGAGCCGGGATCTGGTTCTCTGAGTGAGGTTTAAGTGTGGGCAGCTGCACGTTGTTGGGACCCACGATCACACTCTGGGCCTGATCATTATGGCAGTGAGCGGATGGGAAAGCTGGAGACTCTGCGAATTAAGACTGGAGTAGCTGGAGACAGAGCTCGTCTCTGGGAGAATCTGGCATACTCTGACCTTTCAGCTAAAAGCACATGTCCCCTCTTTCTTGCAGGCTTTTGTCTATCCAGGAAGATGTCTTAGCAGCAGCAGCAACAATGCGACGTCCCCTGCCAACCCCCTCCACAGGTCACAGGATCCTGCCTTCCCCAGGTGCCTGAGCCCTGCACCCTCCAGCCAGCAGAAGTGCCCCCTGTTCAGCAGGAATGCCTTCCAAAGCAGAAGTGATACTTCTGAAGCCACCTGGCCCTAAACCTGAGTGTGAGGCTGTGAGTCCTCTCTCTGCCCACCCAGACTCCCTCCTTCCAGCAACTACAGGGAACCCCTCACAGCCCCAGGAAAGACTCAGGAAGAATGACACTTGGGCTTATAGGTTTTCTTGGAATTAATCAACAGATCCTTCTCAGCTTCAACCTCTAGCAGCCAGCAGAGAATGGACTGAAGTGCCGAGTAATCAGGGCCTTCCCTGGAGCCACGTGAATCAAACCCACTGTGACCACCACAGGCCAGTTCTTCTGGCTGATGCATCCCCTCCCCTGCTGCTTCTGAGGTCACTAGAATGATGAAGTGTCCTCCTCCGGCTCTGCCTCCTTCCTTTCTCCAATTTATTTTGAAGTTTTTGAGAAGCCAGTGTACATTAAAGTAACCAAAATTAAATAAGTGGAAAATTCCCCCAAGTTCCCTTCCTTCCCACCCTTTTCAGTTATGGCAGCAAGATCTCCTGTTTCGTATCACCCTCCGGACCACGCCTATGTATCTCTAAAGATAGCCGACTCTACCTCTCTCCTGGGACACCCCCAACTTTGTGATGCTGTTACCTCCTCCTTCCTACTCTTTCAATAAGTCCAGCCCCTCCTGAGTGGGTCCGACTGCTCACTGGCTGGTGCTGGGAGAGAAGCGGGAAGCATCACAGACAGGGAAAGGGGCCCTGGCAGGGCAGCAGGGGGTGCTTAGAGCGGCCACCAGAGGGCGATCAGGAGGCCACAGGAAGGAGTACACGGGTTTCCAGAAACTGGGACATTGGGAGTTTCCCATCTGTACTCTCACTCTGGGCTCCGAATTGCACCTACAGCCTGCCCCAAATTCACTTGGAGCCCCAGTGATTCTGCTCCTTTTTTCAGGAGAGGTGCCCGGCAGGAAGACGGGGAGTGTGGGCCCTGGGGGTGCCAGCGTCAGGGATGCTGCTGATCTGAGCAGCAGCGGGGGTTTTCAGGGAACAGGGGAGGCTGGACTTGGGGCTGTGGCCGCCACTGTGAGCCCTTCCTATTTTGATGCCTGTGCTCCCAGTTCCAAGTTAAGGCTGAAGTCAACCTCTTTTCTCATCTACCTGCAACAGCCCAGGCTACTCTCCAGTCTGCTTTCCCAGGATCTAGGGGCCGTGTCAAGAAAGAGACCACAAATGGAACAGTGGCTTCAAGATGATTCAGTGTCAGTCTCCAAGACCTGCATATTTGGCTGGAAAAATGTGAGAATTCAAGGGAGACATAATAGGGATCGTATCCATCATGCCTTTCAAGTGTTTGAAGGCTGGCCAACCTCTGCAGTCCCTCCAGGCATGAAATTTTGCTTTTGGTTTATAATTTTGGTGGGGAGGTGGAGCTTTAGGGGTTTCCTATGTCCCTTTCTTCCTTAGTAGCCTTTACTCAAGGTGAGGAAGCCTGTTTACAGATTCTTCCAGTTATTGGGACTCTCTGTTCCGACTGGGCACTCAGGAACTGGTGGAATGACTGCGGATTGGTTCTGGTACCACTGGCTTGATTCCTGGGTGAGAGCAGGTCAAAGTTCCACTCTCACTTGACTCTGAGTTGGCTTGGGTAGCAATCTGGCTGCTGTATTAGAGCATTTAAACTGCTGGCTTCCCCCTCTGTCTTCCTGCCTCACACAACAGTGATGTGTTGTGTTCTGTTCCAGGAGCAGATAGGGTCAAGCAAAAAGAGTGGCATGCTATAGATATTTGTTGGGGAAAGGAACATAATAAAACCCTGATTGAATGTAAGAAATACTAATTGAGGTTTTCTTGGGTTGTTGCCTGTATGTGGAATTCCCCTCCCTTTTCCTTCCCTGACCTACAGCCTTCAGTCACCCTGCAGTCTCCCCTTGGTGTCTCTCTAGCCTGCACTCCCTCCCCGCCAGCCCTGAGCATGCTCAGCACCCACATTTTGTGGTCTTGACTAATTGCCCTGTCATGGCCAGTGCACAGGTCTGCTCCCCGCCATCTGGAAGGCTAGTGACTACTCTGAGTGGTCCTGGTCTATTTTCTCTCTACCCCCAGCACCCAGCTCAAGGCCTGATACATAGCAGAGCCTCAATAAATTGTTGTCATTTAATTGGACAAGTTAAGACACAGTGCACATGAGAGATAAAAAAATTAAATACCCAAAAGATACAAATGTGAATCCATCAAAGCAGAGGAGAGAGTCATGTTAATCTACAAAACCAATGGGGTCACATTAATGAGTGAAAATTCTCTGCAATCTTCATCACAGCATTGGTCCTCCTAGATTTATGTCTTTCTTGGGTTTGGGCAAATCCCTCCAGGATGGGACCCAGGGAGGGCCAGTTGACCCAGCAGGGCCCTGGCTCACAGCTGCAATGCCACCCACTGAGTCCTGCAGAGTGCCTCTCCTGCACCTCCCGTAGCCAGGTGCAGGTGGCCCCACTGTCAGCACGTCCTGCCACACCCCTGCTCGAGAGTCCCTCCTCAGGGAAGGGGTGCTTGGGAGACATCTGGTCTTCCTGTGGGACAATGAGGGGAGTCTGAGTGGGCCAATGGGGTGTTCCTAACTTATTGCCCCTACCTCACTCTTTGGTGTCCTAGACTGTCCTCAGGGTTTTTAAGGGCTCTCCTGTAGGGACCTGCTTGCCTGCCACGTTGCTCCTTCCTGGTAGGGAACATTCTCCTTCATCCCCGGGCAGAGCAAGACAGCAGATTCAGGAATATTTCCAGATGTTTTATTGGAGGGAGCGGAGAGGAAGGAACATCCTCCCAGTGTTCAGAACAGTCTCAGAAGCAGAGCGAGAAGTCAGCTGTCTTAGGGGCAGGGAGGTGATAAATAAATACTGTTATCGTCTTGATTGAAGCTGAGGGATCGAAAAGTGAGAAAACTCTGAAGACTTTTCCATTGTTTAAAGTAGTTTCTCTTTCTTAAATTTTCAATCATCCTTGCTGTTCAAGAAACCCCAAATGGTGGAACCCAAGGGTCCAGAGAGCTAAGGAGGGAAACTGTACTTGGAGCCAGCAGAGGGCAGCAGTGGTGGTGGAGGCCACAGTTATTAATAGATGAACTGAGCGGGCGTTTGGGGTCCTGACTACATACAGCAGGCTCTAGACAGAGATCGGAGAGCAGGCCCGGTGTTCAGGAGAGATGCCTGAAACACAGCCCTCTGGTCCCATCCTTGCTGTTTCCTGGAAGAGGAGCTGGGAGGAGATTGTTGATGAACGGTGGCCTGTGTAGACACCTTTCTCTTTGAGTAGATGAAAGGCAATTTCTGGGCTATGTAGTGCTCTCTGTTGGTTCTAGAAGAAAGATTGGAGAGGGCGCAGGGAGCAACTTAATGTCCAGATATGAGTGGGGGGGGCTTCTGAAGAGCCACTCCTGCTTTGGTGGTATTCTGTTAGCATGGGGCGGGAGGGGCAGTTCTGCCGGCTGTGGGGTAGGGTGCAGGGCTCAGGGAGCCGGGAGGGGCTGGCAGGGCATTTGGCACTGTTTCAGCTGCTGCTAGAAACAGGAGATAAACCTTCACACCGCAGCAATAACGGTGGAGGAACTTCCTCCCAAGTATTCACCCAGGAGAAGTGCGCTCTCCTCCCTCCACTTCCCCGTCCTCAGGGACTAGGACGTCCCATCCCTCTCACCCGCTGGGAGGACCTCCTGCCACCGGAGCCTCTGTGGACCGTGGCTCTCAACCAGGGGGATTCTCCGTGGGGCTGCGCTGAGGTGCCCCAGCTCTGCCCATATCTACCCCAACCTCAGAGGGGTGGGGCGGGCTCGATGTGGATTCTGCTCTCTAAGATGATCATGCTCACACTGCAATGACTCAAGAGAAAAAGCAAAAAGTCTGAAGCACTTAGAAACAGCGCATGTTAAGAAATGGAAAAAAAAGTGGAGGATTTTTAGTCTGAGGAAGCGACAGTTTGGAGGGGGGAGCATGAGACTGCACGTGGTTTATGGCTGTCCCTCGCGAAGGCATGCTCCCAAGTGTCCCAGAGAGCGAGAAGAGGATGGGTGGCAGAAGAGGATGAGAGAGTGGTTAGAGTTAAGGAAGAAGTCCCTAAGACCCTATTTTCACTCCAGTTTAGCAGCACTTTCCAAGTTTATGAAGTCTCTGGACCAGTGAATGTTCAATCAAGTGTAAACTAATTTTTAACCACTTTGGTACCAGCATCGACTATAGTTGATAGTCACAGATGAACGCGCACAGCCAAGCATCTACTATAGTCGATAGCCACAGATGAACGTGCACAGAGACTTTAGCCGACAGCTGTGATATGACTTTTCTAATTTTTCATTTATCAAAATAAAATTGTGAACATTTAAAAATAACGTAATAAAAACATATATGTATATGTTACCTATTCTGATTTACATTAAACGTAAAGCTGCCTGTAAAGTAAAACAAGCTTGCAGTGCTTTAAAGCTTTCCTCATCACACAAGAGCAAAACGGATTCGTCGTCAATGCACAGCACAAACTATCGTACGGACTATGAGTGCCGGCTGTGGGCAAGGTTTCGCGGCCGGTGAGCGCGGTACCCAAGTGGTTAAAGGCCTTTTGGTGGAGAATATTTGATTTGGTGGGAGGTAGGACTAGATGAACACTTTTGGAGTATTCTGCAAAATTTCCTCTTTGATCTGTTATAGTTATGAAGATATTTTGTCTTTTCTTCTGGATTCATTGGCCTTTTCTTCATCTCTGCTGTTTGTTTCTTCAGGGAGGTTAATACATGCCAATTTGAGTTGGCCGACTAACGAGTCGAAATTGAACATCAGAAATAGCAGCCAGGAAAACGCCCAGGTGTTTGTTACCCCGAGCACAAGCTCATGATGATGGGGAAGGAGGAGCAAAACACAGGGATCCAAGAAAGTCAAGTTCTAGCCCAGGTCTAATGAACCATGTCTGTGATCTGGGTCTTTGGTTTCCTCATCTGCCACTGTCATCTCCTGGGCTGGGGCATAGCTCCTGGGCAGAGCTTCAGGGGCTCTGGTGTCCATACAGAGCTACTATTGCTCTAAGCCCCCGGTGGGGCTCTGGTTTGGCAGCTGCTTGGAGCCACTTCCTCTGGGTGGAGAGGTGGGAGTGGGAGAAAGGGGGATGGGGTAGGTATACTTTACTCAGCTGTACCTCAGGAAGTTGGGACATTTTGGTGTCTGAGCAGAGACCATCAGACAGGACTTGCTGGGCTCCTCCTCCTCAGGAAACAGTCCGTCTACAGGGACTCCTGGGCTGAGTTTCTAGCATCTTTCATATGCCCCATCACAATCCCACCATCTCTTTCAGGTACTGGAGATGAAGTTACTATCAATATTAACACATACCACCTCCAGTTCTGATCTTTAGGATCCAATGAAGTTCTTCTTGTTCAAAGTCATTAAGCATCACCCAGAAGCCAGACCTGTGCGTGTGTGCACACGTGTGCATGTATGTGTGTGTGAGGGCAGCGTAGGGGTGTGAAGAAGCAGAGCTTGCTGGAGGAACACTCCTCAGTCTGGATGGGAGTAGACTGGGGCCACTGATGTTTAGGCACAGAGTTAGAGTACAGGGAGATATGACAGAAGTTGGATCAACACGCTATGGAGGCCCAGTTGGTGGCGGTGGGGTGTTGAGCAGGTCACAGAAAGCCTCCTGGGTGGGGTGGAAGACTGCCACCTCCAGGGATGATGTGAGGGGATTCTGCCTCTTTCTAGGGCCTTCCTATGCACTGACCCTCCTGTGTCAGTTTGTCCAGTCTCCCTTTCTGCAGCTGGATAAACTGCCAGCCGTCTGCATGGAGGGAACCGCATCCTTTTCCTCCCTTCGCCAGCAAGAGTTCCTGGACTGGTCAGCAGGAGAAAGCACACCCAGTCTCGCAAAATAAAGGGATGGAAACCTTGTCCTAGTGGGTGCCTCACAAAGGCCTTCATCTGGTGCTCCTCACCTCGGCACTGCCCGGGCGTCTCTGGTCTTTCGATATCACCAGTGCCCAGCTGGTGGTGCTAGAAACTCCTCAGTGGCTTGGGCAGGACAGCAGGAGGGTGGAGGCTCTTACCTACCCAGGCATCAGTGTTAGCTTAATGTTATTTAAGAAGTTCTCCCTGCTAATTTTTTTTGAAAAAGACTCTAAGCTTTGGACATTATAAAGAAAAATACATTATATTCACCTACAATGCAAAGAGCCTAAGAAAGATTTAGGCCCAGGAGAAGAGTTTAATAACAAGATTTAGAACAAGAACTGGAAGCTACCTCTAGTCTCTTTGTTTTAGAATCTGAAAGCAACCAGCAGGGACGCTTCTGTGCACAGCAAATGGACCCAGGAATCTATAATCTCGACTGGGAGAGAGGGAAGTGAGTGGAGTTTGGGGGACCTTCCCAGCCCTACCATAGGTCAAATTAGTCCTTATCCTCTCTCTTCTATCCTCTCTCTTCTTCACTCTTATTGTTATTAAAATTTCTTATCCTTTAGGTATAGTTTTTGATTGACTATGGTCTGCTTTTACCTCCATGGAAATAAGGGAGAGGCTACTGTGTGGCTGGGGGTGGGGTGAGAGGGAGAATTGGGGAATACATGGAATATGATCAGGTTCAAACTTCCACAATTACCGAATGTGATTAGCTCCCTTGGAGGCTCCTGCTGGTTGCACTTAAGAGCCCAGGGAAGAAACCTAGATGATAAACCCAGGGGTCATCCTCTGTTCTTCCTTCTTCCTCACCTTGCATGTTCAATACACCCTGCAGCGTGCTCGCTGATGGAAGCCTGTTCATGTCAATCTAATTGTCCATGCAGCACCTACGTGTACTCGCCACCCCAGCAGACCCCTGAGAAGGCTTCTCTAAGAGCCGCATTGTCCTCTTCTCTTTATTTCCAGGTTTTTATCAAACCAGACACTTTCTAGGTGGTGATGTCAGTGGTTATTGAATGAATGAGTTCAGTTTAGGAGCACTAAATTGGTACTGACCAACGATGGCCAAATCAAAGTGCAGAACTCAGTTTGGCAGGATGGTTAAAGGACAGACACAAATAATACCCACAGTAAGCTGGGCCTGAAAGCCCAGGAGAACTACCTGAGCCCTTTGAAACCTGCGCTACTATGTTGTCTCATGCCCTGAGACCCTGGAGACCTGGTCCACAGTGACTCTCCAGACCACTGGTTCTCAAAGTGCAATGTGGGGACTTTGGGGGTCCCCGAGATGCATTCAGGAGGGTCAGTGAGGTCAAGACTATTTTAATAGCTTTGTTGAGATGTTATTTACTTTTCACTCACATTCTTTCATGAATCTACAGTAGAATTTTCCAGAGGTTATATGACATGCAATGACATCATCACTCCAACAACTCGTGCAATATCTGCCAGTGTACAATGTGTTTAAACTTTTCTAGTTTTAATTTTTAATATAAGAAATATCAATAAGTATAACCCACATTATAAAAAAATCTCCCTAGGGTCCTCAGTAGTCCTAAGAGTGTAAATCATTCCCACGACCAGATAATTCGAGAACTGCTGCAGTAACAACCCTCTCCAGGGTCCATCCCTGACAGGCCAGGCTCCATGCAGAGCTGGCCTCATTGCTCTGGTCGCAGATGCTGAGTCCCTCTCACCTCCACGGGCCCTGCAGAGCCTGTCACTTGCTCAGCCCAGCCTGTAGCCCTGACGCTGATGGCTCCAGTGCCCACACTCCCCACCTCCCCTGCGTGCTGAGTCCTTATCAGACTTCTCAGATAGGTGCTTCGTGTGGAGGTGGGCCTGGGAGGCACTGGAATCTGAGGGATCAGAATGGGCAACTGGAGAGGAAAAGGAGACCCTCTGGCTCAAGCAGGGTGCCCTTATCAGTCTTGTATGTCTCCTAATTGCTTCTAGGGTCTATCCGAGTATTTCCCACCCAGTCTCTGCTTCCCTCCACAGCCCTTTTGTCACTCTGTGACTTTTTTCCATCCCCATAATGAGAGCAGAGACATGGCCTGTCAGGGATATTTTTTTATTGGGAAACAGAGAGAAAGAGATGACACTGGTCTTGGAATAGGTTCAGAGTCCACAGGAAGGGGTGAGCTTTGTTAGGGTTTGCGGAGATTACTGGGGAGGAAATACAAGCAGAAAACCTCATTGCCTTCACCAAAGAGTGTGGAGTTGTGCTGTGAAGAATTTTGGCAAATTTTCCATGGATTTAAACAGTTTTCTTGCATTAATTTTTTAACCGTGTTTGTTCCTGGAAACATTAATAAAGTTGTTGAATTCCATGGAGACAGCGGATCAGGTCCTGTATTCTTGTAGGGATCTCATATAACCAGCAGGAGGCAGTGTGGTAGAGGAGAAAGCTGCTGGACATACTGGCCTATTTGGACCACAGCTGGAAGGTTTGAGAACACGGCACTTCTGAGCAAATCATGCTGTCTCCTAGGTGAGGAGCTGGGAGGGGTCATTG
>VSMD01076782.1:20163-36924 GCA_008750895.1 Mirza zaza | reverse complement strand
ACACTTGGGCTGTTTCCACAGCCTTGCAATTATGAATTGTGCTGCTATAAACATTCGAGTGCAGGTGTCTTTTTTGTAGAGTGTCATTGGATCTTTTGGGTAGATGCCCAGCAATGGGATTGCTGGATCAAATGGTAGATTCACTTGTATCGCTTTAAGGTATCTCCATATTGCTTTCCACAGGGGTTGAACTAGTTTGCAGTCCCACCAGCAGTGTAGGAGTGTTTCTCTCTCTCCGCATCCACACCAGCATTTATTGTTTGGAGACTTTTTGATAAAGGCCATTCTCACTGGAGTTAAGTGATATCTCATTGTGGTTTTGATTTGCATTTCCCTGATGATTAGAGATGTTGAGCATTTTTTCATATGTTTGTTGGCCATTCTTCTGTCTTCTTTAGAAAAGTTTCTGTTCAAGTCCTTTGCCCACTTTTTAATAGGGTTATTTGATTTTTTCTTGCTGATTTTCATGAGTTCTAAGTATATTCTGTTAACTAACCTTTTAATGACTTTCTTTTGTCTGCCTTTTGTAGGAAAGCATTTGAATATTTGGTTGCAGCATGGAGGTCTGCAGTTTCAGTTGCTCCTCTAGATGGGTATCAGTCATTTGTGACCTTAAGGGCATCTTGATTTGGGTTAGGTAGGGGAATGTAGATTCGCAGCAATAAGCGGTTGAAAACCAAGAAAGCATTTTTCAGGCCTGTTGCTGAAGGCATGGGTTTTCTACTGTATTTTTTTGTATTTCAATTGGCTTTTTCTTAGCATCACACAATGACTTTAAAACGTCATCTACTGAGAGCTCAATCAATTCCATCTGTAGTTCTTAAGGTGCCTTGGTGATATTAACTAGGTGAGGGTGAAATGCTAATTTGAGTGTGATGTCATGATTCTCAAAGTCAGGGAAGCTTTCATTGTATTCTCCAATTAATAGGCCTATAACAGCTGTGTATTCTTCAAATGATTCACATGTATCATCCTGTTCATCAGTGACCTTTGCTAACTGGTGAAAATGTTCATCTGAAATTTCCTTTTGAAGAAGTGTTCTGAAAACAGATATCTTTTTCAAAATGCTTGTATTTTTTGCCACATATCACATGTACAGACTTAGTTTTACCTTGCAAAGAAATATTCAAGTCGTTTTGGTTTGACATGATAATCACACAGAAATGCTACATTCTTATAGAAATCTTCCTTCAATAATATACATTGCTGAATCTGTTCTTCATAAAATTTATCTGTTCTGGCAGAGATAAAATTTTGGCTAACACCTGTCCCTGCAATAGCCAATGCACTTTAGAATGATACAGCAAATCCACACTGAATACCTCGTTCAACTATACCATGTTACAAAACTGACAATGCCATGTTGCATTTGCACAAATATAGTTAACAATACTTATAATTTTTGTTAAAAAATGTCACTTAAAATAGTACCTTTAGCACAGATTTTGCTGATGCAAGATACAATGAAAAGAAATAAAGAGCATCTGGATCTGTTAATAATTTTTTTATCTGTGCAATAAACCCTTCAAGTTTTTCTGTTATGGAAAGCGCACTGTCTGTACATACACTTACTAAATTTACCAAACTCAGTCTGACTTCACAACATTTATCTTCAAAGTTGTTGGAGATACTATTCCCCATGTTCTATTCGCAAGAGTGTCCAAAATGAGTAACTTTTAGTAGCAAAGAAAATCTTTTGTTATGACCCAAATGAAGTATAAAACCTGCGCCAAGTCAGTTGTATCAGTTGATTCATCCAAAGTGACTGAAAAATGTATATTTTTCCTTTTGAAGTATTGCATGAAGTTGTTCTGTAAAGTTGAAAGCTAATTCATGATGCTGACCAGTTATGATTCTCTTCGAAAGAGGCTGTTGTTTGTGCTTTGAAATGTTGTTCGCGTGTGAGCATCCTACAACTTTGACGGTGCATTCTTTCACAATTTCTACATCATTGAATGGCTTCCTTTTTTTTTCCCACGAGTATATAAGCTACTTTATAAGTTGCTTCAGTGGCATTATTTCCAGGTCTAACTGTTGCTTGAAAGAATTGTCTTTGCCTTTCCTTTTCATTTTTTGACTTCTACAGTGCAACCTCTTGCACCTCTCCTAATTTAAAGTATTTGTCATCCTTATAAGTGTTATAATGTTGATGAGCATTGCATTTCTTTAATGTTGATATCGCAGTATCACAAAGTAAGCAAATCATCTTATCTTTAGTAGAAACAAGATAATACTGCAATTCCCAGTCCTCATTAAAAAATCTGTTTTCTTCAGCATTCTCTTGGTCATCTTTGACCTGATGGGCTGTTAAACAGACAAAATTAAAAAATACCATCGAGCTGTGCAACTATTCACAAATTCTACTTTAATAGAAACACAGTGCACCGTTGTCAAAAGCTGATAACAGACTGGTGTACTCGGCCCCCATAAACTCTCACCAACCAGCCTTGTATGGTAGTGGCACCAGTCAGCCAGCCGGGGGAAGTTAGAACTAAATCATGAGTGTAGCAGTTGTCAATTTAGTCTTTATGGCTTACTAATGTTCTAATTGTGCTGATCAGTCTGGGAGGATTATTTCATTGAAACTTATTCTTTAGTATTTCAAATATGTTCATTTTAAAAAGAAAATAAAAATATAAAAGGTGAACAAAAATGTGTGAGTAAAAATAAAAGGATTTGTTCTGTAAAATTTGGATTCAGTCAAAAGGCTGCACTTAAGGACCTAGAAGGTCACATGTAGCCTTACGGCCCCAGGTTCCCCACCCCTGGTATAACCTATAGCTCCTAGGCTACAAACCTATACATGTTACTCTGTGTAATTGTAATACAGTGGTAAGTAATTACATATCTAAACATAGATATATACTATAAAAGTTAAAAATACAACATAAAAGATAAAAAATGATACATCTGTGTAGGGCACTTACCATGAATGGAGCTCGCAGGGCTGGAAGTTGCTCTGGGTGAGCCAGTGAGTGTGTGATGAGTAAATGTGCAGGCCTAGGACATTACTATAGATTTTATAAACACTGCACACTTAGGCTACGCTAAACTTTTTGTTTAAAAACTGAGACACAGGGCCGGGCGCGGTGGCTCAAGCCTGTAATCCTAGCTCTCTGGGAGGCCGAGGCAGGCGGATTGCTCGAGGTCAGGAGTTCGAGACCAGCCTGAGCAAGAGCGAGACCCCATCTCTACTATAAATAGAAACAAATTAATTGGCCAACTAATATATATAGAAAAAAAATTAGCCAGGCATGGTGGCACATGCCTATAGTCCTAGCTACTTGGGAGGCTGAGGCAGCAGGATTGCTTGAGCCCAGGAGTTTGAGGTTGCTGTGAGCTAGGCTGACACCATGGCACTCACTCTAGCCTGGGCAATAAAGTGAGACTCTGTCTCAAAAAAAAAAAAAAAAAAAAAACAACTGAGACACATACATACACATTAGCCTAGGCCTACACAGGGTCGAGAATGTCATCAATATCACTGTCTTTCACCTCCATATCTTATCCCACTGGAAGGTCTTAAGGGACAATAACATGCATAGAGCTGTCATCTCCTATAATAACCATGCCTTCTTCTGGAATATCTCCTAAAGGACCTGCCTAAGGCTGTTTTACAGTTAGCTTTTTTTATAAGTAGCAGGTGTACACTCTAAAATAATGGTAAAAAGTATAGTAAATACATAAATCAGTAACATAGTTGTTTATTATTGTTATGTAATCTTATGGACTGTACGTAATTGAATGTGCTATACTTTTATACAACTGGCAGTGCAGTAGATTTGTTTATGCCAGCATCACCACAAACATGTGAGTAATGTGTTGTGCTATGATGTTATGATGGCTATAATATCACTAGGTGGTAAGAATTTTTCAGCTATGTTGTAATCTCATGGGGCTACTATCATATATGTGGTCCATTGTTGAGTGAAATGTGGTGCATGACTCTTTTTTTCCCCCCCAACTAGAGTGTAAGCTTTGGGAGGGCAAAGGTGTTCTCTCTCTTATCATTATGTCTTTAGCATGAAATGTGTTTTGGAATGCATGGATGTGGAGGCAGCATACCCCCTCTCCTGTAGCTCACAGTGTAGCAGGGGAAACACAAACCTGTGTAATACAGAGTGGCTTTGGTTATCATGCCGCAGTGTAGAGGAAAGTAATGAAAAAATGTTTCATGAGTGTTTAAGGAGGTAAAGATTTTCAGTAAGGAAGTTAAAATTGAAAGTTTGACATTCAAAAGGGTAAATGGTAAAAATTACTTAACCTAGAATCTCCTGCTGAATAAATGAGACCTTACTGATATTATTATTTTCACTTTAAAAAGTAGCCCAGAGAAATGACTCATGGTATGTAGTCTTCTAAATTAAAAAAGATTCATATATATGCTTATGGATCTATTTTAGGTTAAATTTTAGGTTGAACCATATGAAATTGCTATTTTCATGCTCAAATGTTAGCTATTTTTTATTTTAACTTTCCAATATAGCTAAAATTGCTTATTTTTCTTGGAAAAGAGGAATTATCGTTTATGTTGTTCTTCCATCTTCCAGTACGCATTGCCTCTTCAGCTGGTGAATAACCAAATCATGACAACATGGATGGAGATCTTCCGAACTATTATCGACAGGACTGTTCCTCCTGTAAGAAAAAGCTCTGTTCCTAAGAAAAATTGGGGAAACTTAGGTTCGGAATACTAATATAGTAGACTGATTCATTATCCCAGCCTGCTATGTGGAAAAAAAATTACTGTGACAAAATAAATAATTCATAATGTTCATTTTTAGACAGCTCAGATAAACAAAAATAATAAAATAATTATTCCCACTAAAAAGGGCACAAACCATTTTTAAAACTTGATAGCCCTCTAGTCTTTTTTCCTTCTGCATTCTATATACAGCCATATTTTATTTATAAAATAGTATATTTACTATTTGAAATTCATTTCTCCACTTAAAATTGATTATAAACATTTTAAATTTTTTTGTGATTATAAATATTTTTGTACTATGTCTTGTTAAATGTTTCATTTGTTGGATGTTTAGGTTGTTTTAATTTTTTAGTGTTTTAACTGTAACAATGAAGTTAAATTTTTGTGCACATACATGATTTTTTTTTAGATATAGTCCTTTGACAGAGCTTGCAAAGTGTTCTCCAGAAAGGGTGTCCTGGTTTATACTTTAATAATCAGTGACTGTGAATGCCTGTTACAAGTTCACACTTAAATCTACATTTGTTTGTTTGATACGTAAAAGATGGTGTCTCATTTTTATCTGTAATATAAATGCTATATTACTTTTCATTTATCAAATTAATTCTTGTATATTTTTAAATATTAGTGTGTCTTAAAATGTGTAGTATTATTTCTGTTACCTGCATCTTGAGACAAAGTATATTGAGGTTTAGTTTACATACATAAATGCACAGAACTTAGCAGTTCAGTGAATTTTGACAAGCATATACTTGGCTTAACATCACTGAGATCAAAATGTAGAAACTTTTCGTCATCTTAGTTTCCTCAAGGGCCCATTGTGTTTTGTATTTTCTTTTTTACTTTATTCGGACCTTTTGAAGATGGGAGATAAATGTGAACAATAGCATTGGTTAGTTGAAATTTTCTTTGCTTATTTAATTCCTACCTAGCAATCTGTAAAGTAATAATTTGCATTTGTATAGTAATCTTAACTTCACATTTAATGACTTGACCTATCCTAAGATTTATTGCGCCTTTGTTATTCACATAAATCCTTTCCAGAAATTTAATCTGGGTGATTTTGTCCTGTTAGGAGACTCTGCATATCGATGAGGATGATAGACCAGAACTGGTATGGTGGAAGTGTAAGAAGTGGGCACTGCACATTGTAGCTCGTCTCTTTGAACGGTAATTCTCTGTTTATTACATTTATGATCTTACAGTCATTATCTCAGTAGTGGATATAATAAAACTGGTTAGTTCTCTTGATGCTCTGCAATATATGATTATTTGTCTTTAAAGCCAGACAGGGCAAAGAGTTACAGTCTATTTAAAGTAGGCCTGATTGTCATTTGACTTAAGATCATAATGAAGTGAGCAGCCTTCTCTGGGTCTTTTCTATTCTTCTGTGAGAAACATGAAAAATAACATTGTTCAGCCCATTGGAAATATCCAGGAATTATATAAGAAGGTGCATTGCCACTCAGCTCCATAAGAAAGTCAAATTCAATTATAAAAGCATTATTTAAAAAATATGTTAAATGTCAGTCATAACACTTTTATTTCTAATATTTGCTTTTTAGGAGCTCTTGGTTTAGTAGGTGAATGCTTCTGTCTGAAACTTAGGCTCAGAATCTAAGTACAGCTTATCATGATTTCATTTAGTGGCTTGTGAAAAAAGGGTAGTGTTTTCTGTCTCATTAGACTACATCTTTCAACCAGAGACTGTATTTAAACAAGGAAGCACGCTTTGTTTTTTAAATTCACAGTATTTAAACATTTTCTCTTTGTATTTGAAGATATGGAAGCCCAGGAAATGTCACAAAAGAATACTTTGAATTTTCTGAATTCTTTTTGAAAACCTATGCAGTGGGAATTCAGCAGGTAATAATCTTATGCTTTTTAAGTAGAAGGACTATTACTACTGAAAGTAGTTAAGTCATTTCTATCTGTTAAAAAGTTGGTTACAGACATTAAATCATTGCATATTTATGGAAGATAAAACGGCAGCTCTGGGAATCTAATACAGTTCAATTAGTTTTAGAACCAAATGTCCTAGGGCAGCCACCACAAGTACTGCACTTCCAGACTCCTAGACTTTGAACTCAAAGCTTTCAAGTTTGTTGACACTGGTGTAGCTGTCACCAGTATAAGGTTGTGTTCTTCTATTATTGCTCTCTGACCTCTTATGAGTTTCTTAATCTTTATTTCTTTGGGCTCCACCTTTTTGTGTTAAGCTTTTATATTAGAGAATGTAAGTAATACTAATTGGTCTATTTCAAGAGGAGTTGCTTAGATGTTAAGACTCTCAGCTGAGAACTTACACATTTCTATGGAAGTTTGGGAACAATTCTATACAGTGAAAAATTAGGAGTTCTTGAAAAACAGTCCAAGTTGATATTATTAATATTTAAAAACTTTAAAAACTACAAAGGACAAGCGAGCTATGAAGATTTGTTGATCAGGATATTTTTGTTTATATTTCAACAAAGAAAATTTAATAATTACCACTGACTGTGTTGGGACCCTATTGAGGAAGCAAAGATTAATCAGACCTGGACAAAGGCTTTAGTGAGATAAGGTGTTTCTGGATTTTTATACATCTTTATTGTCAGCAGTATAAAGCTAAGAACTATCAATTTGTTGTCTTAAGATGAAATACTTCCTTTTATGGATTTTCATTTTGTCAAGTAGAATGCTTTCTAAAGAGTACCATGTGACAGTTTAGGAAAGCTATAGTATAATTTTCTTGCCTGTAGAGAAAATTGGTGAATAATGAGTAAAATGATCTTTTTAGCCATTCACCATGGATACCAGGAAAATCAGAAAGCTGGTTAGCTATCTTCTTTTCTTTCCACTGCTATTAAACTCTGTTGAGCATGTTAAAGTTGATGTCCACTTAAAGTGTGTTCGGTAGAATTTTTCCAGTATTGTATAAGTATGTTTGTGTGTGTATATATGTGTATGTAAACATATTTTTAAAATCTCATGCCTTTTCATCCATGTCATAAACTCTTTGTACCATGGTTATTTAAGGTATGTTTTCCTGATATATAAAAACAGTTTCTTATCAAGCTGTTCTCTCCTCCATTGTTTTTTTTGTTTGTTTTTTTTTTGAGACAGAGTCTCACTGTTGCCCTGGCTAGAGTGCCGGTGGTGTCAGCCTAGCTCACAGCAACCTCAAACTCCTGGGCTCAAGCAATCCTTCTGCCTCAGCCTCCTGAGTAGCTGGGATTACAGGCATGTGCCACCATGCCCGGCTAAGTTTTTCTATATATTTTTAGTTGTCTGGCTAACTTCTTTATGTTTTTAGTGGAGATGGGGTCTCACTCTTGCTCAGGCTGGTTTCAAACTCCTGACCTTGAGCGATGATCCACCAACTTTGGCCTCCCAGAGTGCTAGGGTTACAGGCATGAGCCACTGCGCCCAACTCTCCTGCATTGTTGTCTCATTTCCCATCACTCCTGCTTTGTGTGAGCCGCAGCTGTCTTAGAAAGAATCGTGCTCAGTATCACCCACTTTTAGCTTGTATTGCAGTCATAGCTGCTCTGGCATGGTTCCTTTCTTATAAACAATTTTTTAAATCATTGTTTTAAAAAGTAACTTCTCAGTTTTGTGTTATGTTTATAAAGACTTTCTGTGGTCTGAGATTATAAAATAAAATTTTCCCACATTTTATTCTAGGAATTCTATGCTTTCATTTTTTGTTGTTGTTGTTGAAATATTTTCCCATCTGGAGTTTATTTTGGTATGAAGTTAGAGAGCTAATTTAATTTTTTTCAGAGGGCTAATGAGCTGTGCCAGTACTATTTTTTGAATAACTTTCTCTCTCCTAATTTTGAAAGAGCCTTTATCAAATAACAGAAACTCTTTGAGCTATCTCTTGCTGTATGGAGATTTTAAATGTTTACTTAGTCAAATCTGTTTTTGTTTTTTTTTTTAAAAACAGGAGTCTTATTTTATCTGAAGAGCTAGAACTTAGACTTATTCTGAGTAATTCTACAGGTGAGAAGTAGGACAAATGCCTGGAAGTTACAGTGAGACACCCTTTAGTTCAATGTAACATGGACCTATCTAATAACTAAACCTACCCATATATAAACTCTCTCACAAAATATTGATTTCCCCCAAATCTGTTAATTTTCATCTCTATGTATTCTGGATTTTACGTGATGCCCAAACTGCCTCCACTCGCTTTTAACCTTAAAATTGTTTATGTTCTCCTATATTGTTTCTGTTTTCCTGTAGGTTCTGCTAAACATTTTAGATCAATATAGGCAGAAAGAATATGTATCCCCTCGTGTTCTCCAGCAAGCATTTAATTATCTCAACCAAGGGATTGTTCATTCTGTCACCTGGAAGCAGATGAAGCCTCACATACAGGTTAGTGTCAGGGGGCAGTTCTCCAGAGTTCCTCTCTGGTTAAATTAGATTTTCCAAACTTACTAGACAAAGTAAGTGTTACTAATCCTATATTTTATAGTTAATATTTTTATTTCCATTAATAATTTCTAATGGGTACAGTCTTGCATCTGATATGAGGGGCTTGGAAATTTAAGCATTTGAGAAGAGTGAGGCCTGTAAGTTTTATGTGTTGGAAGACTTGGATTCAGGTGATTTTTGTTATAAATCTTGTTTAGCTTTAGTTTCTCCTCCATGAAGGCAGATAGTGTTTTTCTACCCTTCTTATCTAAAGGTTGCTAGGATCAAATGAGGTATTTAGTGTAAAAGCCTTTTGAAAATTGTTACCAGGGATCTACTAAGGTAGGGTTATTTTGCAGGAAATGAAGCTTCATTTTGTGACCATTTTCTTTCATAGGTATGAGCAAGAAAGGTTTTGGTTTCTTTTTTTGGATCTGTTAAGTTCTATAGCAGAAGTTTTCTGTTTTTTAATCAATCGTTTACCTAAAGTAGAATTCATCATTGTTATTTAATTAAAGAACAAATGAGAATGGAAAATTATGGGCCATGAATAAATGAATTCCTATTTGCATACAGATAACTTTGGGTAATTCAAAAACTTTAGGAACTGAATCCTATCTTCCCTCAAACCTTGAGTTCTTAAAATCTGTAAACGGTATCTGAAAAGAAAATTAAATTCTTTCAGTTTGCCTTTGGTGTCCAGGATAGAATTTTTTTTTTTATTTTAGTGTATTATGGGGGTACAAGTGTTAAGGTTACTTATATTGCCCATGCCCCTCTTCCCCCTTGGGTAAGAGCTTCAAGCATGTCCACAGGATAGAATTTGTTTAGTGTCATTTTATTATAGTTCTTACCAATATAGTATCTTTTCCTTATGTGTATATCTTAATAACTGTTTGCCTAATCACTTTGATCAAATAGTGATAATTTCTTTGCAACTAATAAAGATACTGATTTCATTTTATTTACTGTGTTCCTGTAAAGTAAGTGTGAGTGGTGAGTGGCGAAAGTATTTCTTCTCTGCTTGATACTTTTGGCTTTATTTTTACATGGCTGTAAAGTAGGAATAAGAAAACTGATCCTTGGGCTGAATTTTTTTCTCCAAGACTTATTCAATGTGGAATAAATGATAAGAGATGATCCTGGTTTTACATAAGTGGTTGTTAAAGAACAAAAGGGCTTAATAGAGCATTAGCAGCAATGTACAGAGATGCTAGAAGATGGAATTTTTTTTCCCATTGAAACCAACATTTATAGAGTAGGAAACTGGTTTTTCGAAAATGGAAGAAGAAAACTTTAATGTAGCTAATGCATTTCTATTTAGGACCAAAATGAAAATGTTGAAAAATTTCAAAATAAGAAATATAATAGTATAATAACCTTGGCTTGACATTTTCCTTCCTTAAAGAATCAAAGTATTTTTCATAATGATTTGTTAATGAAACTTTATTATCCCTGTTGTTGCTTCAAAGAATAGCATGTACATTTGTCTCTTTCTCCTTTAATCCCTGGTTTAAAAGCAATCTTAATGTTTAACTCTTCAACCCCAGCCCCTTCTCAAGGGCTCTTTCCTGCTTTCCCCTTAGGGAATGCATGCTTAAAAGAAAGATTAATATATAACAGTTTGGAAAACTAACATCATAAAGGCCGTCAATAAATACATTTTTGGCATTCCTGAAACTTGAATAGCTTATACCCATTTGTTGGTTTGTTTGTTTTTTTTTCTCATCTTAGAATATATCCGAAGATGTGATTTTTTCTGTGATGTGTTATAAAGATGAGGATGAAGAGCTGTGGCAAGATGATCCATATGAGTATATAAGGATGAAATTTGGTAATTGGGATGGTTTTATTGCTCATCACTTCCTGGATATATAAAGTAATATAACTAAATTTATATTTTTAAGTAGATTTTATTACTTTGTTAAATCCCTAAATTTCAACTTTGCATGATCAACTCCGAAAACTAATGAGAGTTTGTTCTGTCAAACCAGGGAACTTGAGGCTGTTGGGTGTGGGAGACGAGAAGCCACCTTATTCACCTCTCTCATGTGTGCCTGAGCACTCACAGAACCATCTGTTAGCTATGTTCTTGAGATGCTGACCTGCAGGGACCCTTTCTGTGCCCTTTGGAGTATCTGTTTATAGATAGGCTTGTTCTCACTCTGGGAGATGGCTTCGAATTTCAGCGTATTTTAGGAGCAAGCACTCTGATGTGGTTTGCCTCCATATGCTAGGGACTAACTATTCCACAAGGGAATTAAATTACCTACAATGGTCCCACTATGTGTGGCCCAGTTCTTTTATTAATAATTTAGACCTTCTAGAAGCTGTTGAACTGTGCAAGTTGCCTGAGTCATTCTCTTGTATCCCCAGTTTATATTATTCTTCTCATGGAATACTTCAAGCAATTAACACGGCAAAATGTTAGTTTGAGTACCTCTGTCTCTCCTTCAACTTAGAAGGTTTCTGAGGGCAGGAATTTTATTTATTTGCTTTATTTTGTATTCTTTATCCCTTCTACACCTCTGCATTCCTCTACTATTGTTTGGCCCCTAATATGTCTTCAGTAAATGTTGAAATAAGTAATTACTAAAACAAAGGCATGCTGATGGTGTTTTGACAGTGCAGTGCTTTCCCCTTATTGAGCTAAGTGTCTCTAGCTACTTGAGTTAAATCTACTGGTAGGACGGTAGATTATCAGGCAATGTTGTTTTTACAGTGCTTTCTGTTTTGTATTATTTGATTCAGTAAGTGAGGAGGTGCCTCTTTTGGAGACAAAGTACAAGAGCAAATAAATGAGAAGCAACATTTGCCATGTGCTTTATTTCTCCATTCTACCATTGTCTTTTGAAAATCATTACTCATATACATAATTTATTATTTCCTCTCCTCTCCTCTCTCCTCTCTCCTCTCTCCTCTCTCCTCTCTCCTCTCTCCTCTCTCTTCTTCTCCTCCCCTCCCCTCCCCTCCCCTTTTCCTTTCTTTTCAGGAAATTATGAGAGTACAAACATTATGGTTACATTTTATATCTTTGCCTCTCCCTAGCAAGGGTTAGAGGCATGCCTTTCCTCTCTACAATGCTCACAGTGTCCTTTAGTTGTGAGCTTACACTCCCCAAACTCCTAATCCCTTATTTCTCCTTTCTTATGCCCTTGTTTCCTAGTTTGCTTTGACAGAGCAGATTAGCTAATCTTTCTTTTATTTTCTTTAAGGCATTTGTTTAGCATTTACCTTTTTTTTTTTTTTTTTGAGACAGAGTCTCACTTTGTTGCCCAGGCTAGAGTGAGTGCCGTGGCGTCAGCCTAGCTCACAGCAACCTCAAACTCCTGGGCTCAAGCAATCCTACTGCCTCAGCCTCCTGAGTAGCTGGGACTACAGGCATGCGCCACCATGTCCGGCTGATTTTTTCTATCTATGTTAGTTGGCCAATTAATTTCTTTCTATTTATAGTAGAGACAGGGTCTCGCTCTTGCTCAGGCTGGTTTCGAACTCCTGACCTCGAGCGATCCGCCCGCCTCGGCCTCCCAGAGTGCTAGGATTACAGGCGTGAGCCACCGCGCCCGGCCAGCATTTACCTTTTCTATAATATCTGTGTGTTTTTGTAATGTACACAGTATTTGTTTAGCTTTCAGAAAGCTACCGTTATTTCATATGTTCTTCATATCTGGTATGTATAAGTATCTCAGTTTTTAGAAAATATAGTAAGAACTGGGCCAGGTGCGGTGGCTCACACCTGTAATCCTAGCATTCTGGGAGGCCGAGGCTGGTGGATCGCTCAAGGTCAGGAGTTCGAAACCAGCCTGAGCAAGAGCGAGACCCGTCTCTACTAAAAAAAAAAAAAAAAAAAATAGAAATTAATTGGCCAACTAAAAATATATAGAAAAATTAGCCGGGTGCGGTGGCACATACCTGTAGTCCCAGCTACTCAGGAGGCTGAGGCAGGAGGATTGCTTGAGCCCAGGAGTTTGAGGTTGCTGTGAGCTAGGCTGACGCCACGGCACTCACTCTAGCCCGGGCAACAGAGTGAGACTCTGTCTCAAAAAAAAAAAAAAAAAAGAAAAAAGAAAATATAGCAAGAACTGTTTGTGTGTTAACAGTGGGAATTTACATTTTATTGATTAGGAGAGAATATGGGTAATTCAAGATTAGCAGAAAGTGCTATGTTTTTTTTTTTTAAATAATTTCTTTCTGTGGACTAGAGTACAGTAGCTTTTCATGTATATTTTACTTCTGGGTAACTATAAGGAAGAGCAATTACTATATTTTATTTTTGTCACTTGCAATTACTTATGTGAACAAACCATTTCTATCTAAATTTATTGACGTTAATGTCTTTATTATTTTTCTTTTTATTGTACCCTTTAACCAACATCTCCCCATTTCCCTTAATATTACAATGCTTTTAGATTTGGTAAAAGCTAAAAGGAGCTCAGATTTTGATGTTAGGACAACCTGGGCATGAATGTTGGCTTTGCTGCTTACCTGTCATGTAATGGTAGGCAGCCGTGTAGCCTCTCTAAGGGGCAATAAAATGGGTAGTGATATTAGTCCCGAGAGGACCAAAAGGGATGACACACATGAACCGCTCAGCATAGAGTACTAGATATTTAACAGTGCTCAAAAGTTAGTTATTAGCATTTTATATTTTGAGGCAGACTTAGATTTGGTTTTACTTTTCATATTTAAACAAGGACATATCAGATATTTCTCAAATTTCCAGTTTCTTATATAAAACTTCCTATTCTGAAGTTTGTGAGAACTTTTATGATATTAAGTGACATGAATACTTGCTGACTCCTGTCTGTTGACAGAGCCAAGCACTGTCCTAGCAATCCCTCAAGGCTTTCAGGCTTGCTGTTTCCTCTGCTCGGAGTACTTTATCCATGGATAGCTTTCTCCTTCATTTTGTTCAATTTCTGCTTAAGTGTTATTTTAACAGAGAGTTGGAAAGGCTTTCCCTAACACCCTATTTAAACTGGCACCCCATACTCTCTCACTCTGTCTCCTTACCCTGTTTTACATCTGTTCTTATCCTAACCTGTTGTGTGTGTGTGTATGATCTGTTTACTTTTTTTCCTCTCACCATGTAAGCTCCATGAGAACCTTTTTTTGTTGATCTTTGTATCCCCAGAGTCTAGAATAGTGCCTGGTACATAGTAAGCACTGAATAAATTTCTGATGTTTTTTGATAGAGATAAAGCACTTTTCCTATCCTCAGCAAAACAGGTATCTCTAGTGTGCTTTTTTAAAAAATATGATTGTTTGAAAGGACAACATATAGAGTTTGATAAATATTGTTGTCCATGAGAGCACTGGTGGTAGGTAGATCCTTAGCTTTTTAATGCTGTAAAACAATGTCATATATGGACTGTTTTATTTCTTGGTTTGGAATAGTGGTCAGTCAGGTTTAAAATCTGTAATAAGTAATTGTATTTTTGCTAACATGATTTAACTTTTTAAAATCTTAGATATTTTTGAAGATTATGCTTCACCCACCACAGCAGCCCAGACTCTATTATATACTGCTGCAAAAAAAAGAAAAGAGGTAGTTATTCTTTTTAAATTAAAAACTAAAAAGGTGGCCTATGTTGATTTAAAACTCTAATATACCCATAATATTTGAAAAATTATGTTATTATAACTTATCACTTTAAGAATATTTTTCTGTCCTAGTAAGGGAAAAGGGTTATATATCATTGGTTATTTTGTTTTCTTAATAAATTGTACCTTTCTTATTGAGCTTATAGCTACTTGATAAAACACAATTAAATGGCTTTATTTTTGAAAATTTGTGCATCATAGTTACTTTAGTAGGGCAATGAAAGTTCATGTAGACTAAAATAGATTCTTATATTTCTTTAGGTGTTGCCAAAAATGATGGCATTCTGTTATCAAATCCTAACAGAGGCGAACTTTGACCCGAGGAAGAAAGATGGAGCCCTGCATGTGATTGGTTCCCTAGCTGAGATTTTATTAAAGGTTAAGATAATTAAAATTTAATTTATTTACCAAATCTGTGAAGCATAGGCAAGTGAAAGAATATGAAAGTTATGGGTATTAATTTAAAACTGGTGACTTTTGGAAAATTGATTATAAATATCCTTCTTTCTGACACCTATTTAATTAAAAAGAAAATATGACATTTTTAGTTTTTCAGTATGAAACTGTTGCTGTATAAAAAAGGACATGAAAGGACTTATTTATTTCTATAAAAATCAATCAGTATCAAATTGATCTAGGGTACTATTTCTGTCTTATTTTAAAACATGCAATATGTAGGTTAAATGATTTTACAAAATTGTAGTTAGAGGTATGTTAAATGCAAGTCATAATGAACTTTATTATAATGTAATTCTTACATATGAAAAAGACATTGATAAGTTGAAATTTAATTTCTTTTTCCTGACAGAAGAGTCTATTCAAGGACCAAATGGAGTTGTTTCTACAGAATCATGTATTTCCATTATTATTGTCTAACCTAGGATATCTTCGAGCTAGAGTAAGTTTTCCATATTTCTGTTGTGTCTTAAATCTTTACCCGTAAGATAATTATTGAAATATTTTTGGATAAATTGGCCCTTTACCACATATTGAGATGAAATGGAGTCAATTAGAATGTCTTTTATGGTCACATCAGCTGAGTAAAGAACAAAGTAGTAAAGAAAGGGGTTTTTATGAATTTCTAACTCCAGCTGATTTCATTTGTCACACTTATATCACTTGCTGCATATGTGAAACAGTGAGAAGGTGATTTGAGAGCAATGCTACAATGTAAATTCATAAATAGATTCATTTTCAGTGTCTAAAATGGCACAAAATCCTAGTTTGGCTAAAAAGTTGAATTTGTTTTCTGGTATATTAGGTAGATTTGCCTTAGTAATATGGAGAAAATAATATTCCATGTAAATTTACTTGTGTTCCAAGTGTATATTCTTTCTAGAATTGATCCATTTTTATGAAGAAACAAATAGAACTTTAATTCAAGAGCCTAGTATTAGTCTTTATAAAAATATAAACACAAAGAATGTCTTGCTAAAAACAACGTATATTAATAATGCCTTGTACACTAGAAAGCATTTTAAAAACATAATAGTCACTAGAGAAATATTTGGGCAATTGTAGACTAGGGATGCTGAGGGCACATGAACATTTTTATAGTTGGGCCCCTACCTTGAGAAGCTGTGTGAATTGTAATTCTTTTCCAAAAATCTTCAGTAATTCAAATTTCTGTTGATTGTGTTTTATACACATAGAGTATAAAATAAAGTAGTAATAATTCTGTGGTCTAATAGTTTAAAATTTGATAATCTATAAAAGGTTTAGGCCGGGCGCGGTGGCTCAAGCCTGTAATCCTAGCTCTTTGGGAGGCCGAGGTGGGCGGATCATTTGAGCTCAGGAGTTCGAGACCAGCCTGAGCAAGAGCGAGACCCCATCTCTACTGTAAACAGAAAGAAATTAATTGGCCAACTAAAATATATATAGAAAAAATTAGCGGGGCATGGTGGCACATGCCTGTAGTCCCAGCTACTTGGGAGGCTGAGGCAGCAGGATTGCTTGAGCCCAGGAGTTTGAGGTTGCTGTGAGCTAGGCTGACGCCATGGCACTCACTCTAGCCTGGGCAATAAAGTGAAACTCTGTCTCAAAAA